>JADRCC010165815.1:0-14282 GCA_019843855.1 Hylomyscus alleni
GAGGAGCACTGGAGCTAAAGGAGGAGCACTGGAGCTAAAGGAGGAGCACCGGAGCTAAAGGAGGAGCACTGGAGCTAAAAGCATGCAAGTAAGGAAAAAAACGGCAGGCTGGGAGACATGCAGGGGAAGCAGGTTGGGGGCATGCAGGGAAGGCAGTCAGGGACACATAGGGGAGGCGGGTTAGGGCATGCAGGGAAGGCTGGTTGGAGGCACATGGGGAGGTGGGTTCGGGGCATAATGAGGAGAAGACGAACCAAATGAAATAGAAAAAGGAACCTGTGCTTTCACATGCTGATTTTAAGAAGGGATGAAAATACTTCAAGGACTTAAATTTTACCTAACTCAAAATAAAATATTTTAATGAACAAATAAATTGGAGAAAACATTGTTGTAACAGCAAGATTTATGTCTCTCTCTCTCTCTCTCTCTCATTCTCTCTCGCTCTCTTTCTCTCTCTCTCTTTTCTTGGACAAAGGTCAGAGGATTCCAAAATTACATGGGTGACTTGGGTGGGAGGACATAGGCGAGACACTGAGCTTGAGGTAGGAAGAGCAGAGCTGAGTCACAGCGTCCCCACTGAAGCTGTTCAACACACAGCATTACAATGTCTGAGTCAGCGTCAGCCAGTTGGTAAGGAGTCTGAGCCCACCTGCCCAGCCTGTCTTTCTGGACTGGTAAGTGCCACATCGGGAATAGTCCTCCACAGTAACACAGGCTTTGGGACAGGTGGCACTGTTAGTGACTAAAACTGCCAGGGTTCCAAACCTCCTGCGCCTCTCCATGTGACGGCCACATTGCTTGTCTTCCACATGTTTGCAACTCTAGAATACTATGCTCACCCTAACTGCTTGTAGGGTGGTTCTGTCATTGTCACTGAGCTTCTTTCCTTCCTTATGTGACCAAACCTCTGAACTACCAAAGAGAAGCCCTGTCAGCTCGAAGAAGAGTGGCCAGTAAGTACGTATTTGAAGAACTGTGTGACCAAACATTTGGGTTCCCCAAAATATCTCTTAGAGCTTTCCTCATTCAAAACACTCACTGTGTCTTAAAGAGTAGATTCTGGGGTACCACAGAGTGGTAGGCAGAAGCCCTGTTTATACGGTACAGACTTCAATCGTGCCTTTGCTCTGTTCTTTCCTTACCATAAGCTACTATGGACTCTACATCTGATTTGCTGTACTGAACCATGGCTGGTTATCTGACTACGTGACAGTCATATAAATGAGTTTAAATCAAGTAGACAAAACCACAACCCAGAAATCACCTTACAGAAGATAGAAATAATTAAAAGTTGTAGAAGCATGCATTTACACTTTTTAAAATTATCAAATTACTTCTATTTCTGTCTATTACATGAAAGTCTTACAAATGGACCAGTGCACAAGAAGATGTAGAACTGCTAAAGCCTAAGTAATTACCTCTAAGTAATGATAAAGGGAGGCTTCTGACCATACCTCTACCATGCAGCCATTATAAATGAGAGCTTAGGCCCACGCTCCTGAGTTGGGGATCTTCCTGAAGCCATTCCTCAGCAAAGTTCAAGTTACGGTTTTATTGGGCCAAGAGCTGGCCTGCCACTAGGAGAACTTCTGTGGCCTGCTGATGCTAAGGAGCTTCTGAAGGTCATGGTCGTGGTTGGACTTTGTCAATCTGACACAGCTAGGACTAGAACTCTTAATTGAGAAGATGCTCCCATGAGATTGTCGTGGAAGCTGTCTGTGGGGCATTTTCCTGATTAGTGATTTTGTGTGGGCGTGCCTAGCCCATGTTGCAGGTGCCACACTTAGACTGGCAGATAAGGTACATGAGAAAGCAGGCTGACCAGCCAGTGAGCAGCTTCCCTCTACAGCCTCTGCTCCAGCTCTGTCTTCAGGTCCCAGCCCTGACTTTCTTTGCTGAGAGACCATGATGTGGAAGTATAGGCCAAGTAAACCTTTTTCTCCCTGATTTACTTTTGGTGATGGTGTTTCACCACAGCAACAGAATCCCTAAGAAAAATATCATCTCCCTACCTTAGTCTCTCATGACTAAAGCTAAATAAATAGTGACGAATAAGGTAGCAGGTTAGTGGCAGTGGCCTTGTAGCTCAGCCAAAAAGAAAGGAGACTGGGACCTTGACATTGTACTAGCTAGTGTTACAACTCACTGACTTTACCAATCATGTACAAATTAGGAAGCAGCAACATTTCATCCAAACCCCGGCAAGCAGGAAAGACAGTGTTTTCATAGCTGATTAATCAACACAGTTCTTTCTCATCAGTGGGTAGGCAGGGAAGAAGGAAATGAGGCCAAGAACGTGAATTTGGTTTGTTAAATACAGGCCCCAAGGTCAGACAAGGTCACTGAGGAGGACCTGGCCCAGCCCCTCCACCTACATTGCTGCTAGAAAGATTCCCGGGACCTGGCTCTAAACGGAAATGAGTTTGATGTGAAGAACACTTAAATTAACCAATCAGATGTCCATGAGTGCAAGGGTGAACTTGGACTCACATACACATAAAAATTCATTCAAAGACACCTAAGATCAGAGGTCCTAGATCAGAGGTTCTCAACCTATGGGTCAGGACCCCTTGTGAGGTTACATATCAGAAATCCTGCATAGCAGGTATTTGCATAAAGATTCATGGCAGTAGCAAAATTAGTTATGAAGTAGCAAAGAAATAATTTTATGGTTGGGGGTCAGCACAACTTAAGGAACTGTATTAAAGGATTCACAGCATTAGGGAAGGTTGAGAACCATTGGACCTAGATAAAGGTGCTAAAATTACAACATACACTGGGGGAAATAGGAATGGATCTTTCTAACTTGAGTTAAGCAAAGCTTGCTTAAATATGGCCAAAACCACAGGCAGCAAGAGAAAAATAATGTTAGATCTCCTCAGGACATCTAAACCGGGAGGGGATTGGAGGAGCAGCCCACAGAATGGGAGAAAGTGCCCGTGAATCACACATACGGTAAGACTTGGATCTAGAATGGGAGAAAGTGCCCGTGAATCACACATACAGTAAGACTTGGATCGAGAATGTATTTTTTAGAACTTAAACAGCTTACTAAAAAATACAAATAACCCAATCACTAAATGATAAAGGCTCTCTCAATGGATACTCCCCAGACAAGCACATAAACAATAAGCACAAGGACTACGTCTTGTCACTGCAAGCCATCAGGGAAGCACAAATCGAAACAAAGAGATGGCTAACTTCACATTCATCTGGACTGTTGTAATCAAAATGGCAGACAGTGACAATGCCGCCACAGATGTGGGAGCAGGAACACTATTTCGCTACTGGTGGCCACACCTGACAGTTAGCGGTACCACATGACTCAGCAACTCCACTCCCAGGTAGAGACCCACAGAACAGAATTCGGAGTCAAAATGTCACCCATCTGAGAAATACACGGTGGCAAGACTTCGATAGACTATCAGGCAGCAAGAAAAGGGAAGGGGTGTCAGTGCACTCTACCGTGTTGTAGAGCACCAAAGTCACACTGAGTGAATAGGGCCAGACTGCCCACAGAGTATGTTTCCATCTATATACAATGTCCACTGCAGGCAAAGAGAGTCACCAAGTCCATCAGCAGTCGCCCAGCACGAGAGGGAGTTAAGAAGAATGGGCCGGCATATAACAGCCCATTCTATGGTTCTTCTGCAGCCCGAGAACATTACGAAATTGACTGTGAAGATGATGACACAAATTTGTAAGTCTAGTAAGAGCCTCAGAACTGTACATCTACAAGAGGGAACTGTATGGTGTGTAAATTATATCTCAATAAACCTGTTAGTCTAGGGGAGGGTTCTTAAACATATGAGCTCATACTATTTTGCATCAAGGGGATTAGAGCATCCGCTGGAGATCATCTCCTTTAAGCCTCTTATATTATAAATGCGGAAGCGGAGGGGAACTGGGCTGGGCTCACTAGTCCAGAATTGTATGGTGGTAAGCAGCATCCAGGAGGGACCCAGAACACTACCCAGTACTCATCAGTCTGCTTACAAGACCCCACAGCTTCCTTAGGTCAAAAGACCACAGATCTGAGCAAACTCAAGCCACATTCACTCTTCCCCCAAGTAAGACATGATTGATGCTTTTAAAATAGACATGCAGAGACAAATAATCACATTAAAATACTAAAGATCTAGAACTCTTTCTGAAAAGGGCTAGTAAATTCTTAAAAGAAATTGTCCACCCAAAAGTGGGGGTGGGACAGTAAGTTACAGCTACCATTTCTTTAAAACCTTTCAAGTCTGAAGGAGGAATAATGCACAGATCAGATGTAGGAGTAGGTGGATGTGTCAGTCACCAAAGGGCTCCCACGACCACATTAAAGGAGTCCACTGCTGAAAGCCAACTCCAGTCCTTAAAAGACCCGAAGGGGAAAATTAAACTCAGAAGGGCCATTTCAAGACCATGCCGGGCAGTGGTGGCACATGCCTTTAATCCCAGCACTTGGGAGGCAGAGGCAGGTGGATTTCTGAGTTCAAGGCCAACCTGGTCTACAGAGTGAGTTCCAGGACAACCTGGGCTACCCAGAGAAACCCTGTCTTGAAAAACCAAAAACAAAAAACAAAAACAAAAAAGACTGTGCCTTTAGGAAACTGTGGGCCACCCTTTCAGTGAGGGTGGAGAGCAGCTGGGAGAAGAGGAGAAGCAATGGGCTGACACTCAAGCCAGATTGAGAGACTTCAGGAACAATAGAAAACATGGAAAGATGGGATGTGGAACTGGACCAAAGCCAGGAGAGAGTCATCTTTTTCCTGAAAAGAAATCTCACAAAGACGAAACTGCAGGGTCAAAAATGTGCAAAAGAAGAACACACACTCGTGAGTGTGAACATGGCAGAGGGAACGGCTGCTGCAGGGTGTGATCAAAACGTGCACAAGAAGGGCACGTGCTCCTGAGTGTGACGATGGCAGAGGGAACGGCTGCTGACTGTACTTCTGCCCTGCAACAACAGGGCACAGAGAAGACACCCAAGTGCGAGGCCTTGACTGACAGAGAGATGACACAAACCCAGCCTGCACAGCATACAGCCCTGGCACCTTTACAAGAACAAGCTTTCACTGACAGCACTGGACAGACCAGACAGCATTCTGAGACATCACCATGTAAAGAGAAGAGAAAAAAAAGCCAGTACCTTACAGGACTCTCTGTTCCAACTGAGAACATTTCTCTCAATGTTGCCCAAACTGAACGACTTTTGTGGTATGAATTCCTTCCTCCTGGGTCAACACAGTCACTACAGTGCTCTTTGCAGGAAAACCTGCACCTTATCTGTACAAACAGAATCACTAACTTATGTGCTACTCCCCAACTTTCAGAACTGAAAACACTCAAAATCACTATTATCCAGTATTAGAGTGTCCTTGGACAGAAGCAGCCAAACCTGAGGTGCAGGATTCCAGCCAGGAAATGAGATCAGTTCCACCCACCGTCCTGACATGAGTCTACACTCAGTTAGCCAGGCAAGTGTTGGTGGGCCTGTTCCATATGGGCCCTGTTTTCAGGTGTTTGGGACAGTGACCAATAAACAAAAACAAGGGTCCTGACCTTCAGTCAAGCTTGGGAACAACTGGCAATAACCAACAGGCATAATGAAGGAAATGACAGAGTACAAATCATACAGTAGACTCTAAGTGTCACAGAAAAAGAAAACAAAGACTTAGGCCAGGGCCAGTAATTACTGGGCTAGAGGGGAATGGCTATAATTTTAAATAGAGTGGTCAGAGTACAATTAGAAATGCAAAGACCTGCGCTGTAGCAGCAAACAGCAATGCAGGGGATGCAGGGGATGCAGGAGACCTTGTGCCTCGCTGACTCGGTTTCCCCACTGCGACAAATGAAATGACAATTCTATTAAGCTGGGAGTGCTAACACATAGATTCCTATTCTAGCAACATCTCAATCCCCTGGTCCAGAGCTGGGGTGAGGAACGGGGAGTGAGAAGGGAACTACAGTAAGAAAGAACTGTGAAAAGCAAAGTCTAGGAGACCTGAGAGAGCACTGCCCAAGCCTCTCCTGGGATGGAAGACAGCATGAGGCCTTCCACACTCTGGAAAAGCCTACTTGCTCACAGTGCTGGGCACCACCCACTCCTTCTATACACAGAAGGCAGTCATCTCTCTCAGATCACGTGGTCCCAAAAGACAAGCTCTAGTCTGGTGAACCCTCTGCTCTGTATGCCATATACCTGGGCTACTGCAAAACAAATACTAACTGCTTAGAGTGGAAATGTCTTCTTGCCTTCATAAGTAAACTACCTTTAATTTTAATCCGAACTGCTCAAAACTTTTAGTGAGATGTCAAACACTCCAAAGCAGCCTCAGAAGCAGATGAGCAGAGTGACGGCCACCAGGTACACCAGATGCTGGCTTTGGAAATGACCTGCCTGGGTTCCAAGGGTCTGCTTCTATAGGTAGGATCAGCTGTGCAACTCTCAGTAAGTGACTTAACACGCCAGACTCTCTTGGATACTTCTCCTGGAAAAACTCAAAAAATAATAGCTATCTCCAAAGTACTAGAGATGTGTGCACACACATGCATACACACAAGCATGCACATGCATACACAAGTACACACACATGCATATACACAAGTACACACACATGCACATACATGCACACCATGCACACATATGCACATGCACACACACACACACACACACACACACACACACACACTCCAAGCACAGCATGGAATACAGCCAAATCTCCTTACTCCACCACTCCAGCCCTGGCAGTCCACTGGCTGCGGAATCCCTGGTTATTTCCTTTCTCAAGGAGGAGCAGCGATTCTCATTTGACAAGCCTTTCCTGGACTCTCTCAGAATTCCCTGAGGCGCTTTATCGTGCCTAGTGGATAACAATGCAGAACAATGCGGGTGAATAATCACTCTCCCAGCTAAAGACTTCCTTTATTGACCTCTCTAACTTCCTGTCAATATCTTGCTGCCAAAGCAGCCTCCTGTTCTAGGCAACTATTAAAAGCAATTTTCTTGAAACTGAAAATGGCACACGGCCCCCAGCCATAAATCACACCAACTTCAATTATGAGCCACTTGGGCCATTACATTAGATTATTAGAATGTCTGCAATATTAAAATATCTACAAAGGAAGTTGTTTATATTTCTATTTCTGTGTTTAGGTCCTAAAATGCAAACAAATCCAAGTGTAAAGAAAGATCGCTTCGTCTCTCCTTCTACATGATAATATAGGTGATAGCAATTCTTACTAAATGTTTACGTAGCATCTAGAGTGATAGTGTTATCTATTCTTGGCTAAGTGGCTGACTTGACTTAGGGTTCTGACATGCTGTGCACTGTGGCACGGGCATAGCAGTCTCTGGGGCACAGAAGAAGGTCAGCAAAGTTCTACCAAATTAAACCAACAAACTGGGTCTAGAGAAGTGGTTCTCAAGCTGTTGGTTGCAACCCCTTTGTGGTGGAGTATCAGATAACTCTGCACACCAGATATTTACACTGCGGTTCATAACAGTAGCAAAGCTACAGTTACGAAGTAGTAAGAAAATAATTCTATGGCTGCGGTCACCACAGCATGAGGAAGTGTACTCAAGGGTCGCGCATGAGGAAGGCTGGGAACCACTGATCTAAAGAGAGGGCTTAACGAGGAAGAGCACTTGCTCGGCTTGGCGAGGATCCAAGTTCAGTTCCCAGCACCCACACAGTGGCTCACAACTACCTGTAACTCCAGTTTCGGGGACTACAATGCCCTCTTCTGACCTCTTTGGCTACGAGGCACGCATGTGCTGTACAGACATATATGTAGTCAAAACACTCTTAAACATAAAATAAATAAATCAAAAAAAGTTTCAAATAAATTGTCATTTGGTTTTATACTAAGGATTGACCTATGACCTTTAAGCTCCTACAAGCCCATTATATGTGAGCCATATCCTCAACACCAGAATCCAGGATTCCCACTCCAAGAGTGGCTGAACAACTTCTTTTTGAGGCAATCCTGCTTATTTCGCACATTACACACACACCCCACACACAGTTTTCTCTTTTGTTTTTGTGCTAAGGGTATTTGTATAAAAACAGAATCTTTGTTGCTTAGTAATTCATCTGCTCCAGCTGCTTGTGCTCTGTTCCCAATCAAAATTCTTGCTTTTCAGCATCCTCATTACTTTTATATAGAGTGAAGTGAGCTGGCCAGGCCTGCTCCTTTCTTCCTCTAGGGATCACCAGGCTCTGGGCCTCCAAACACAACTCTTCTGTGCTTCAGAGTTGGGTTGTGTGTACCTAGGGCCCTGAGCGGCCAAGAGAATGGCAAAGTGCTGTGTCTTAGTTTCTCCCACAATGTCAATCAGAGCTTGTCAGAAAAACGTCCTGGTTAACAGAAGAGCTTCTTTCAAAAGTCTCCAGCCTGAAGGTGGGAAGGGCCACCCCCATGTCAAGGTGAAGGGTCAACTCCTATGTCAAGGTGGGAAGGGCTACCTCCTCCCAAGTCAAGGAGGGGACCCAGGAGAGGTAACTATTCTGGGGGGGGGGAGGGGACAGCAACGCATAAAAGAGAGTTGATCTTCCTGTCTTGGTGTTGATTTGGCTTACAGTGCTTACTAAACACACACACACACACACACACACACACACACACACACACACACAGTGTGTGGTTCTGTCTTCCCCACTCCAGATCTGCCTGGCGCTTTCTTGGATCTGTTTCTCCAAAAGGGACAATAAACAGTTTCCTAAGCACTCATCGCCATAAACTCTAATGTTAAATTACCCCCTGCTCTACTTATGGACCACGGTGAGCCCATAAAACCCCTCCCTCACCAGCAACCCACCCCACACAAAGCTCTCACTTCCCCCTCACCCCCCACTTTCTTCCTAGAGGAGGCTCTGAGCCTCGCACACCCTCCGCCTTTATCCTGAGGTTGGTTTGTCCCCACTCCCAAAGCCAAGAAAGCTCCTCACCTGGCAGGCAGTTGCATTCAAAAGTGAAGTCGCCAGTCTGACGGCAGGTGCCTCCATTGACACAGGGCGAGGGTGCACAGGGCACATAAGGGCTGTCACAGTGCTGACCTGTGAAGCCCTGGGGACATTGGCATCTGTAGGAACCAGGAAAGTTGAGGCAGGTGCCACCATGTTGACAGCGTCCTGGAATGTCACACTCGTTGATATCAGCTTCACACTTGTGCCCTGTGAGGCCTGCAGGGCATGTGCAGGAGAACTGGTTGGCCACAGACGTACAGGTGCTTCCATTTTCGCAGGGATGAGATAGACAGGCATCTGTCCACTGACACTGCTTCCCTAAAAGAAGGGTAACAGAACTCAGTGCCACTCACAGAGGGAGCCAGGCCCACACTCAGCAGCTCCCTCTCCCAGCCGGCGAACAACAACCTGCTTACATGGAGACCCCTAGACTTTAGATTCTACAGAGCATAGTAGTGTGAGCTGAAGATCTGCAGACAACGGTGTTTTCCAGATGCTCCCCAAGGCCTTAAGATGAGACTCAAAGACTTGGGGGTCAGGGCACATGAAGCCAGGCCATCAGGATTCCATTAGTCCTGCGGCCCGGTGTCTGGATCCACCTGCTCTCCTAGCTCCGGTCACTGCTGAAGCAGCTCCCCAGCTGGGAACACCTCTCATTTACCTGCGTTGACAACTCTGCCCAATAGCTGCCATCTCTTCAAACCATCCTTGATGCTCACCCAGTGCTGTCTCCTCCCACCCATGCCAGCCCCCACAGCAACAAAGCTGGGTCCCCACAGCAGGCTCTCAATCATGTCTGCTGATGAAGAAAACATGCATTTTCCACTCTATATGGTTACTGAGTTGAGCACTTCTCAGAGGAACAAGATCATGTTTCTTCAAAAACAACAGATGGAGTCTAATTTTCTGAGCATTCTGTTAATTTTGGCTTATAGATTTATAGAATCGTTGGTTTAGTGTCTCCAGCAGGGACCAAGATGACAAACCATTCTCCTTTTCTCAGTAAGTTGAAGGGAGAAGAAGAGTTCGAGAAACCGGAAAAGCCAGTTCCTGAGTGTCTAAGCCAATACTTCAAGGTATCTATCTGATTCTTTCTCCTTCTCCTCCTCTGCCCCTTCAAACTCTCCAAAGGCAGAGGACACACTGACTGCTCATCCTACAAATTAAAATATTCCCAGTGCCTCAATATAAAAAAATGTTTTAGAATGTTATTCTTGAATTATTTTCTTTCTGTACTATATAAAGGATCTCACATATTTTATGTCCTCTTAATCATATTTTTAATCTTTCACTTGCTTAAAATAGCTAATATTTATCTATTAACAGATTTTTTTTAAGTGTCCCTGAGCCTTTCCCCATATTCCAGCTTGCACTATAACGCTAAATGTACACTAGAGTTGGGGACCCCGATGTGGGAGTTTAAATGAGAAATATCTCTCACACGCTCAAACACCTGAATGGCTGGCAGTGCTGTCTGGGGAGGTCACAGAATTGTTAGGAGGCGGAGCCCCTACTGCAGGAAGCAGAGATGAGGGCAGGCTGTGGTTGAAAACTGACCAGCCAATTTTCTGACAGGGTGCAGCCCTGCCCCCCTCCACTCCCACCCCACCGCCCATGCCTTCCTAGCTACTATGTATCCTTCCTCTAGAAACGAAATAAACCATCCTCGTAGCTGCGGTGATCCAAGGGTTCTCTCACAGGGTGAGGCACTGAGGACTGAACGTGCACAGTACAGGTCACCACAGAGACCGGAAAGGACAGGCTCCGGCCGAACCCATTACCTGTGAAGCCGACTTGGCAGGTACACTCGTAGGTGTCCCGGCTGAGCATGTGGCAGGTACCCCCATTCTGACAGGGGCGGGACACAAAGCAGGGGTGAGAGGTCGAGTATTGGCAGTCCTCTCCTGTGAACCCTGGAGCACATCGGCAGGTGGCTTTCCCCAACATGCCCTGCGGCACACAAGTACCACCATTCTGACAGCGGTTTTTCTCACAGGGGTCTCGATGTTGGCAATATTCTCCCAAGAAGCCCTCTGGACATCTGTATTAAGAAAAAAAAAATTCCATGAAAAACACCTGATTTTTTGTGAGTCCAAACAGAAAATGATGTTGTGCATGCAAGAAAATATTCAAGTGTGAACAAAGACATGTAAAGGCACAACCTACAAACTCCCTGACTGCAGAAGTGGTGCTCAGAGAACTTACTAGATCTCCAAGTCCCTGTGAGTTCTGGCAGGTAACAGAATACCAGACGGGTGACCCAGCAGGGTCTACTACAGCCAGGCATGACCCTTCCTTAAGGTAAAATATACCCACCACATCTGTCTACCAGCACAGGCTGAGACGGTCTCCTTATACAGTGCTGTGCAGACCTGCCTTCTTTGTGGCCGTAACTTTCCTGATGAGGCAGTGGACAGGACTAAGACGCTCTCATGATAACAAGTACACTGAACCCTCCAGACTTCCCAGTTAACATATAGTTGCCCTCATGGGTTCCTTCTCAACTCTGTTCTGCACACGGCTCTCTGGGTTCTGTTCAGGTAGCTAAGTCAGACACGGAGGAGGAAAGGAAGGTTGAGGGAGGGTTCAAAGAGCCATCTTAAATGTTGATAGATAAGCAAATGAAAAACTGGGGATAGTTAAGAATGCATAGGAAATCTCAAGTACCACATAAACAACTGTGGATGGCAGGGAAATAATTCAAGAATAACACTCTAGCCGAGCTTGATGACACACACCTGCAATCCCAGGATTTGGGAGGTTCAAAGCCATCCTAGGCCATACACTGAAATCAAGGCTAGACAGGACTGCATGAGATCCTGCTTCAAAACAACTTTTTCCCATATTTTCCAATTAGATCATTGAGAAGTCCTTCCTCTAGATTGTAAGAAACATAGACTCCCCAAACCATACATATCACTTCTAGAAATGTTCTGTAAACAGCCTCGGAAAGGATGGGACCACTAACAACTACGGAACAAGAACACAAAGGCTGAGCTTCTAACTATAAGGTATGCTGCTTGGCTGGGACCCCGGTTACCTGAGGGACCTATTTGTCAATTTTACTTTATGGAGGTCAGGAGAATGTCATAGAAGCCTGTTCCACTACTACCTTAAACATCTTTAAACCAAACCTTCACCCTCAAAGCCAGCTCCTGTTATGTCTTCTCCGATGACTGGAAGCATTGAATTCCTGCCTGCTTTTGCCAAACACACCAAAGACACCTCATTAGCCGTAAGGCTTTTTTGAGAAAATGAGGAAGGCATGAAACCAGGGAACTAAGACAGCATGCTCAGAAGAATTGCGCAGTGGCTATAATGACTGGTGGGGAAACTAGCTGGTAAACAGGGACAGTGTGGTGATGTAATCAGCTATGGCCTCCTGCCCCTTCCCAGAACTGTACACGGTAGTGTGGAGGGGGAGGAGCAGACAGGGCTCTTGAGCTTCTTCCCCAGTAAGTCACTCTCCAGACATGCAGGGAACAGAGTTCACAGTGGTGAAACCAACAGACTGGCTGTGGACAGTGAATGTGCTTTCAGAAGGGCAGAGGTCTTGTCAAGAGTCCAGGTGTCGGGGCAGAGAGATGGCTCAGTCGTTAAGAGCATGCTGGTCTTGAAAGGACCCAAGTTTGGTTCCCAGCACCCCACATCAGGCAACTCACAAGCGCCTGAAACTCCAGCTTGAGGAGAACCCGATGCCTCTGGCTTCCCTGCACTCACATGTGCATACCCACACACAGAGATACACACAGACATAGAGTGAAAAATAAATGAGTTAATTTGAAGAAGACTCTAGGCTTTGGGCTGCCTGCTTCTCCTCACTGACATCTTAAATAGTTAAAAAGGCCACTTACACTGTGCCACTGTGTGAGAACCAGGCAAACTCAAGTATGTGAAAAAAATATTAAAAGCACTAAAATGCTCAGCAAATAAAAACCATTTTTCTCCCCATGCGTGCTAAGGAAAATATGATGCCTTATCCAAATCACAGCTTGCTTTGACAATAGGCTGGGGAGCTTTGCTGGGTTCCTTTTTTCTTAAATAGAGACACTGGGAACACCAGTGTGGCGTGGCTAAAATTAACCCTGCGAGGGATTATTAAAAGCACTTGCAGCTTATTCAAGAAATGTGTTGTGGAAGATGCTAAGAAGCTGTGTCCCACCTCCCACTCACAGCAGCCTCTGGGCAGCAGGCCTGTTGGTCTTCCAGGGTGGGAGCCATGCACCCTGTGAATAATGGTGTGCCTGTACACCCGGGTGGGCTCTGCCCAGCTTCTGGTCCTCAACTGTTGCACCACCCCCAGCACTGCCATGTGGCACCGGCTGAGAAAATGCAAACTCATTTAAATGTCAACATCATGAACATACAATGAGAACAAGGTCCCCAGGAAAACAGAAATGGATCAACAGGAAAGTTCTAGGACCTCCGAGATGCATTTCTGAATTTTCTGTTCCTAGGGTTTAATCCAAATAGTCATTCCCTACCAAGTATAGAAAATAAGTTTCCACTAAGTAGATCATGTTTAAGAAGATGGCTACAGTGGAAAAGAAGCAAAGAATCCTTAGGGGTCTGGTGTGGCCTGTTTCTGTATGACCTATAAACCATGAATGGTCTTTACATTTGTATATGCTTGAAAAACTTAAAAAATTATATTTTGTGGCACTTGGAAAATATATAAATTCCCATTTCCAAATCCATAAATAGTCGTGTTGGAGTGCTGCCAGGCTTGCTCATTTGCAGATGGCCATGGCTGCCACAACAAGAGTAGAATATTTGCAGCGAGACCACATGGCCCACAAAAATATTTAGTCCCTGGAACTTTGCAGAAGTTTGCCAATTCCTCAGTAGAGAAGACATGGAGCCTATTAATAGCATCCAATATGCTTATTAATCATGACATTAATGATGATGAAGAATACTCTACTAGTTTAGTACAAAAAAATACTAAACTCATTCATTAACTGTTAGAGCAAACACTTAGCAAATACTGACTGTGTGCCAGGTGATTTTTTTTTCTAGTAGTCATGGATACACATAGGTTCAGCATCCAAGAACTCAACCAACCATAGGTCAAAAATGTCCACCGAGTGGGGGCAAGATGGTGTCTGCACTAGCCATGGTCACCGAATAAAAAAAAAATACTTCGTCGGGCGGAAAGATGGCTCAGCAGCTAGGAATACTGACTGTTCTTCCAGAGGTCCTGAGTTCAATTCCCAGCAACCACATGGTGGCTCACAACCATCTGTAATGGGTCAGATGCCCTCTTCTGGTGTGTCTGAAGACAGCTACAATATAAAATAAATAATTCAAAAAAAAAAAAAAAAA
>JADRCC010165817.1:0-13499 GCA_019843855.1 Hylomyscus alleni
TTTTTTTTTTAAATAGTGTGCTTTAAATCTGAATAGAAGTTGGAAATGGAAAACAGACATTCGAGGGACTGTGTGGGAAGTGGGCTTATGTTTTACATTCTAATACAGGATGGGCTGATTGCAGCTTGACTATTTCTAGACTTTCAAACCTTGGTTAAATTTGTTCTTGTAAATCTGTCCATTCTGGAAAAAAAAAAAATCAATAGCAAGGCTACCTTGAGCCCTGCCTGTGACCTAGGCAACTGGGTTATGCTTGCTATGCATTTTTTAATGTTTTCTATGCAGCATTTGTAATGATGGGGGTGCAGTTATTGGCCCTGTTTTATGGAGTTGTATGTTAAAGTGCAGAGAGATCAAGTAACTTTCTTAGTTAGGTGGTCAGGAAACTCTCAAAAACTACAACTGTATCTGGCCAGCTTGAAACAGTGCCGGTGATCATAAAGGCTGGACCTGTGTGTGCAAGCCAATCCCTAGTCAATGCCATGTAAACAGGGAAACATAAAACTGATCCCATCCTCTGGAATAAGAGTCTGTTCCTCCCTTCCTTTTTATACCTATGTGTACGACATCTTTCTCGCAGTTGCTTAGCTCCTTTCATGCTCAGGCGGAATCAATGATGATAATTGGTAGTAAGTCTCAAACTGCGTGATTCATAGATTTAGCAGCAATCTAGCTGACAGCTAATGAAAAACACATGAATAAAATATAGGATCATGCTTCTTCTTGTGATTATTCTGGGCTTGGAATGTCTGCCCTATTCTGAACTCTCAGGCTTCATGTTCTCCTTGAGCGTGGACTATCAACCTTCCCTTCTGCCTCTGACTGTTGCCTTTACACGCCTGGTTGGAGTATAGAAGTCTGTTGTCTTCATTCGCCATCCCATTCCTGCTTTGTCTGTCATCCGTGTTGTGCACTTTTGTATTATTCTTACACTCTTTACATTTACTTCTTTACCTCATCTACACATCAATAACTGGCCCTTTATGCAGCACTTAATGCTTCATAAATGCTATGAGCCTTTGTACGGGCTAACTGGGGGGCATACGACGAAAAGAGTTATTTGGTATTTCAACCTAATTTCTCAACATTATTCTTGTATTTCCTCCTGAGTGGTTCGACTATTGAGGCCCAGCATCAGAGCTTTGCCAAGCAAATTGTTATTGATGTGCAGAGTTAGAAAGGCAGGAACAAGAGGTTTCTCACTGTGCTAACTGGTAACGCTGCATGCCTTGGAATAAATCACACCTGGAATGGCTGGGCCATCCTGGCTTTATGCTCACTTATCTTTGAGAAAGGCTTGGACCCTTTCTCAAAGCTGGCTACAGAGCCCAACAGACTTTTGCTCACAGGTGGGAGGGCAAGGGCCAGCAAGAAGCCTCCATCCATCTCTGAGATTTCTGACATCCCGTCTGAGAGGATGAGATAGGGCAGGAGGTGATGTGGGTTATAGGACTGATCACCAATGCCACTGAGCAGCCAGGCAGAGCTGCTGCTTTCCAGCCTTTCATATCTGTTTTGTTTCCAGATAAGGTTAAATCAGGAAATAGGCCAAGTGGTAAGAAGTACATAGAAGATAGGAGCAAACATTTATTTACACACATGGAAACATACGACTATACGAAATTTGTATTCACACACAAATGAAACTGTCATTATCTATGTTTTCATAGTATTTAACACTGAAAAATGTTCATGATATACTCTTTAAAGAAGGAAAGAGGGAGCCAGGCATTTGTGGCGCACGCCTTTAATTCCAGCACTCAGGAGGCAGAGGCAGGCTGATCTCTGCATTCACGGCCAGCCTGGTCTACAGAGTGAGTTCCAGAACAGTGAGAGCTACATAGAGAAACCCTGTCCTGAAAAGCCAATAACAACAAAAAAACAACAAAAAAAATAGGAAAGTGTCTATATAATCTCATAGTATGTATGTGAATAATATACAAATATTTATTAAAAGGACAGGAAGAAAACATAGAAATAATAATTACCTCAAGTTGGTTAGATTACATACAGAAACCAAATAAAGCAAAAATTACTACAATATCAGTTATGGCAAAGTAGAAAAAAAATAAGAGACAATCACAATGAAAGGTGATGGGAGGGGTGGAGCCTTACAGACTAATCTGAAGGGATAGAAATCTAGCTTAATTTGGCTAAACAACAAACAATAAGGTGTTGAGCCATGTAGCAGAGACTCCAGAAGCCTAGATATCAGACAGGACCAGAGCCTGAGGATCTGTGATTCCCACTGTCTTCTCTCTGTGACTCTGCTTGCACCTCTTTAGAGAGCAGAGGCTGAGAATCCAGGCTGTCCAGGCTTAAGTCATACTTATGGCAGTGGTGTGGTAATCATGCTCATAATTATGTTTATGAGGATTAAATTAGTTAATACAGATAAGTCATCTAGAATACTTGGCTTGTAAGTCAAACTTTACAGACGTCTTCCATCATGACCACCACTGCGTGTCTTTGCTAATACCATTTTTCAGATCAGCCCTCCCCTGGTAGCAAACGAGCATCCAGCAGGCAAGTATGTACCTACAACTTCAAAAATTTTTATTGCATCTATCGATTTCTATATGTGCACGTGTACATGTGCATGGGTGCGCACATCCCATAGTGCTTGTGTGGAAATCAGAGGGCAGCTCTCCCTTCTGCCATATGTGTCCTGGGAACCCAACTGTGCCATCAGGTTTGACACCAAGTACCTTAACTCCCTGATCCATCATGTCAGCCCAATCTACAATGTTTTAGCTTAGCTTCTTCATTAATTGGTTTTGTTGTCATGACAATCAATACTTGACAACAATTCAAAGGGAGGAAAACTTATTTTGGCTCATAGTTTCAGATATGTCTGTCCATGGTTGACTGTCTTCCTGGTTTTCTGTGTGTGACAGAGATGTCACCCCAGAAAACAGTAGCCTAGGAAAGCTGTTTCTAGCTGCCAGGGAGCAGAGAGATGAGGGTCTTAAAGACCAGGCCTAACTCCTAATGTTCTACTTCTGCCAACTAGGTCCTATATTCTCCTTCCCACTACCTTCCAATAATGCCAAAATATTGTGAATTCATAAAAAGATAAGTCAGAACCCCGAGGATTCAATCGCTTCCCAATAGACCATGATCCTTCAACACATGAACTTCTGAGGGACACTTGACATCCAAATTATAACATTATCCCCAAGAGAAAGGTGGTTTTCACTGGGTTAGGGTTAAGGTTAGAAGCCTCTAATTGTCTCACTTGGTTCTTTGTTTAAATTTGAGCAAGTTTCCGTGACCCAAGAAGGACACAGATTGGGCCATGTAAGGCACAGCTCTGTTCTGTGGTTGAACTGGGACACTGCTGTGGTTTGAATCTGAGATACCCCTCAGAATCTCTTGGCTGTATTTTGGAAGTCTGTGGAGTTTTTAGGAGGCAGGGACCTGGTTGTTGGCAGTAGATTACCAGTGGTCCTTAGAAGTTTATGCCTGCTTCACCATTTCCTGATTTTCTGTCATTGGAGTCCTACCCTCTCATGCTCTGTCATCATGGATGAAGCTCCATTCACCCACTTCCATGCCTTCTTCCCCATGATGGACCACGTTGTCTATGAGACCATAAACCAAAACACATGCTTCCTCTCTTGAACTACTTCTGTCAAGTGCTTTGCCACAGCAATGAGAGAAGCAACTAATGTAGATGCCATGACTGATAATCTCAACCAGATAAAGGAATGTGAGGAGTCCCTAAAAGAAGAAAGAAAAGCAAGAATATACTTAAAACATTGCTATCAGAGTGCCTTTCTCAATGTATGACTCCCAACCTTCTTACTGTCACAGAAGCCAGTGACGGAGCGTTTAGGGTTGGCCTTGACTTGGGATCCATAGACTCTTAGTGAATCAGAGAGGTGGATTCTATCCGAGAATGAATTATGAAAGGCTGGCAAGGGCAGAAAGGACAACTATGTATAATACTACCTAAATAACCCCAATCCATCTTGTGGCCAGTAGGTAAATGGCCACTTGGCATCTAGAGGCCCAAAGAGGAACTAAGTCCTTGTTTATCAGAATTAAACTGTTAAAATTTGGACAGAAGCACCAGAAATAAAATAATGAACTAGAAATTACCAACCGTTCAAGAGTTCTTCATTTTTGTCCTTAGTTCAAGAACAGGAAAGACTTGGCAGACAGGCTATGCTGAATTATCCCTTTCAGCCCTCTATGAATGTGAATGAGTGGTATTTTGTGTTCAGTTATTTGAGCTTTAAAAACTAATCTAATTGCCGGGCGGTTGTGGCACACACCTTTAATCCCAGTACTTGGGAGGCAGAGGCAGGCAGATTTCTGAGTTTGAGGCCAACCTGGTTTACAGAGTGAGGTTCCAGGACAGCCAGGGCTATACAGAGAAACTCTGTCTTGAAAAACCAAAAAAAAAAAAAACAAAACAAAACAAAACAAAACAAAAAAAAACCATCCTTTAGATATCAGATACAATATGGCCCTGTCACTTACAGCATGTACACTGTGATTTGGTAGTGCAAGGTCAAGGAATTTACAAAGAGAAATGAAGCCTGGAGCTTCAACTGTGTTCTGGATACAGTTTGAGGGCTAAGAGAAAGCATGTTTGAGGTTTCATAAGGATCAGCAAGCATGAAAAAGAGATGTGTATATATCTATGTCCCATTAATACATACTGCTTTCATTGCAAGACATTTGCCTTTTCGTTATCCGTGTTGCCAATCAAAAAAGAGACCCATTTACTCTTTCTTGGCTTTGAGGCTGAAAAGAGGCTCATTGCAGGTGAAAAGAACAAGTATGGAAGTTCTTTGTTGTCTTCACGTTATGAGTTGTTTATCAATCCATTCTCCATGTGCTGATTATTTTCCTGGTGCAACACATTTGGATAGACAATGGTAATATCTGTAAATGAAACCAAGCTCTTGTTTACCTAGAGTTCACAGGCAGACAGGAAAAGCAACAGCTGTTCTAGTTCAATCTTGAATGTCCCCCAAAGGTCCCGAGGTTGGAGCCATTGGAAGGTCATAGATAACATCATTATCGGGAGCCATAGGTCACTGGGGTATGCGTGCCCTCCAAGGGTATTATGGAACCTTCCTTCCCTCTGCTCTCTATTATTTTCTGGCCAGTGGGTGACCACTGCTCATGATATTTCATTCATAAACCAATCTCATGAGCTGAGTCATCTAAAGTTGTAAGTCCTCAAGCCATCTTTCATTGGTAAATCGATTATCTCCAGTATCTGTAGCAATGAAGGCTAATTAATACAGCAGCAAGGAAGGGAGGAATCCTAGGAGGCATAGATTGTACTAGCCCTAGTGTGGTCAGAACCAAGGGCATCTCTAAATGCTTCTTTGTGCTGATACTCTCCATTCTCCTGGGAGGTTGGGGTACTGATGAAAAGAAAGAAGAATATCAGTGGAAATTTTTGAAAGATGATTCTCTAAATTGGAGCGTGAACAAATCTAGAATAAGTAAGACAACTTAGGAAGCTCCTGAGGTCATCCAAATGAATGACTTCAGTGGGCCAAACCAAAGGAAAGTGACAAGCATCAGAAGATAAGTGGAGTGAGTCAGCAGGGCTGACAGATGGGGACAGGAAAGTGAGAGGTGCTGTTTTCATGGGGATCATTCAATGAAAGGGAAACACCCGAGGAAAAATGTTGGAAAAGATGTTGGGAGAGGTGAAGGCTTCCTTCAATCATGTGCCACCTTGTATCTCCTTCCCAGAAGCCCCTGGTGGCAGCACTACTCACAGGATGTTAAATGAACCCTGACCATTTCTAGTGGTTGACAGGAAAGACTGAAGACAACTGCTTTGCAGGCAAAACACGCTCACACTGGCTTCAAGAGCATCATGCATTTCTTAGGTATACTGGCAAGCTGGTGAGTAACAAGAGCTTCATGATGCCTCTGCAAAAGTTCCAAAGCCAGGGGAAAATCTGTGCTGTGTCCCGGTGATCAACACCATGAACTCAAACAGCCAATTTGTTGTTGAGTCATCTGTGTAAAGTACGGTATCAGGAATAGTCTCTATCATCTGCATTGCTTAGTGCAAAACATTCTCCTCTATTATTTAATCCCTTCAGCCTCAGGGAATTGTTTTACAGGGCTCTCATACAGCAGGAGTCAGTTTTATTTACAGGATTTATTAGAAACGAGACCCATTTACTCTTTCTTGGCTTTGAGGCTGAAAAGAGGCTCACTGCAGGTGAAAAGAACAAGCATGGCAGTTCTTGAAAAGATAGTCAACTTGGGATTTAACATGCAGCATTCATGTTCCCAAGACCTTTTAAGATTCATGTGTTAGGAGCTAGCAAGATGGCTTGCTAGGTAAAAGTGCTTGGCCACAAGCCCAGTGACTTCAATTAGACCCTCAGCCCACATGACTGAATAGCTGAGCTATTTCCACGTGCTGTCCTAGATATCCATGTGCCCATGTGTATGCCTCATTATGAATCATTCTCTCTCTCTTTCTCTCTCTTTCTCTCTCTCTCTCTCTCTCTCTCACACACACACACACACACACACACACACATACACATACAGAATGGATGGATGGATGAATGAATAAATAAATACATAATTAAATAAAGTAAAGTAAATGTTAAAGATTTATATGTTAGTTTGTAAATTCAGACACTAAGAAAGACAGGGGCTGGAAAGATGACTTCGGTTAAGGGAACTTACTGCTCCTGCAGAGGACCTCTGGTTTGGTTCCCGTCACTCACATTAGATGACTCAAAATTGTCTGTAACTGCCTGTGACTCCATCTCTAGGATATTCAACACCCTCTTGTGGTCTCCTCAGGCGCCCAACCCATGTGCACATACCATCACCCCCAACACAAATAAAAATAAATCTTTTTTAAAAGAGACACAAGTATACATTCATTTTTAAATTAGTAGATCCTAACTCTTATGGGTGCCAGATCCTTTTGAAAATCTTATAAAAGGGAGGGACCCAACCACTAGAAGAATTTACATTTGTGTACATGCATGTCGCATGTGACACAACTGTCCTTATGGACTGCCTGATGCTAGATAGGCTACAAGTCAAGGAAACTGGCTTTGTTACTTTTCTGTTGGTGTGATAAAATACTTGGACAGACAAAAGCAAGTTAAGGAATGAAAGGTTTGTCTGGACTGTCAGTTTGAGGACAGTCTGTGTGGCAGAGGGAATGCCTGAGGACATCCACAGTCAAGAGGCAGAGCAATGACTGAGGTTCATGCACAGTCAAGACAAAGAGGAATGAATTCTTGTGCTCAGCTTATTTTTCCCTTTTTCATTCAGCCCAGGACCAAAACCTAAAGAACGGTGGTGCCCACTTTTAGGATTGGGTTCTCCATGTCTATTAACTCAGTTCACATAATCCCTCAGTGTCATGCTCAGAGACGAAATGAGCCCTCACGGCTGTGCCTGGGCACTTGTGTTCGAGGTGATTCTGGATCCTGCCAAACTGACAAGTTGACATTGGCCTTCATGGACACCTACTGTGGTTTTCATGACTCCTCATTCAGACTGTGCTCCATTTTAGTTTTTGATAGTGGTGATGGACAACCATGTTAATGTTCTTGGGGTGTGCATAATACATGCTTCTGGTCTGCCCAGAGGTTAGCACATAGCAGCCTGGAGGAGCAGACTATAACAGAGCTCAGTTGGCAAGACACGGAACCGAAGAAGACCACACATGATAGCTGGTGCACTTCATTTCAACAGCTCCGTGCTGCCACCTGGAAACCTATTAGCATTTGTTTTTAGCAAGATTATCTGCTCATCTCTTTGCTTTTTTCTGTATCTGGCAAAACAGAAAATAAAAGACATGTTATGGCATACAGGTCATACAGGTATGCTGATGACATCAGGAACAAGCTGCTGGGAGGTTGAGAGCAAGAAAGAAGAGCTAGATTCCCTAACACAAGGTAGATCCTAACATCAAGGATCTACTCTGAGTCTGACATTGAACTAGACACTCAATATAGAAAGAGGAATGACATCACAGTTTGTCTTAGGGGTTGGAGATGTGTGGGAAAGAAACACATAATTATAATACATCATGGTAAATGTTCCAGTAGAGATCTGTGCAAATTGCTACGCTGAGAAGAAAGGAACAAACACCAGGCTGTGTCTTTGATGCTGGGGAAGAACTTAGAGCATAGGGAACATCCAAATTGGTTCAGCATCCAAGGATCAGAATTGGTCTGCAGCTATAGAATGGATGAGCCACAGATCAAGTGAGCATGGGCAGGTAGGTCAGGAAAGTATTGGGTATACGGCCAAAGGGTAGCAGAGATGCACCAATAACTTCAAGCCTCCCATTGGGTACCACCTTTTAAAGTGTCACCACCTTCCAAAAGCAGCCAGCTGGGGATTAGGAATTATCACACATACTACTGTGGACATTGCACTCTGGCTTTAGCAACAAACATAAAGCTTATCTTTCACCCCAACCTTACAAATCCAGATCTTTGTCAGCTTAGAAGCTATAGGTCGTCTGTGTGATACAGATCATAGGTTTGCATTTGAAATAGCCAGGGAAACTACCAAGTGACAAGCCATGGGTGCTGCAGATCAGAATCTTTTGGAGCCTTTATTAAAAATACATTTCCTAAGATCTTACCCTAGACTCTGTCCATCTGTCCAGGTAGACTGTGGTCTTCGTCAACTTGATCGGATCTAGAGTGAAGTAAGATATACCTCAGTGCAGGTCTGCAGGACATTTCCAGGAAGGATTAGCTGAAGAAGGAGGCCTTCTCCTGGAGTAGGGTGGGCCACTGGTGCCCACTTGTCTGCCTTTGTTTCTCTTTGGTGAGCCAGTCTATCCTCATGACTGTTGTCACTACTGTGGTCATCCTTCACTGCCACCAGAACCTGACTTCTTTGCCCTGACAATACGAATGGAGACCAGCCACACTCTACAGGAATCCCCCAGGCCTTCAGTGCCAGACTGTAGATGCTCAGGCATCCAGTCTGGTGAGCTGAACAGCTATATGGTTCATCAACTCCAGAATCAAGGCAGCTACGGTTAGGCTCCCCGGCCTGTGCTGTATAAGGCAATCTAAGAAGCCTGCTTTGGTGGTATGTAGCTATTCTATAGGTTCTGTTCCTCTAGAGAAGAACCCTTGCTAATTCAGATTGATCCAGACCATTCTCTCTTTTACTCAGCTGGTCAAAATGACTCTGCTAAAGAGCTGTGAGCAGGAACTGCCACTTTAAACAATTCAATGACCGGTCAACTTGAAAAGGGATGACGCCAAGTAAATGCTCAAGAGAGCACTCCTCCCTCCTGACCACTCAACCAATGCATTTGCTACTTGTGTTTTTTTTTGTTCTAGGAAAGGAAACATGACCACCTATGTGATATCAACTCTGGCAGATTCATCTCGAAATAACTGCGTGTCTCTAAGAATAACTTGCTGCATTTTTTAAAAAACATATTCCTTAATTAAGTCTTTTCAGTATTTTACCCTTTTGCCTAATGCTTTGATAAATAGCTATGAGTAACAGGCCAGACCAGGGCTGAGCAGCCTGCAGGATGTCATCCGGTGCGCTTCTTACTTCCTCTCCCCTTTACCTCGCATCCTAGGGGAGCTCATGTTATCCCTTTGCTCAAATGCCATCTATACACCCATGAGTCACAGGATTTTATCTTTAGCCAGAGCCTCTTGTCTGTGCTTTAGGTCATTCATCCATTCTGCTGTCTCCCTGTCATCTCCACTTGGAGGATCACCTGCATCTCAATTTTAACGAGGACAAAAAGCACTGAACTTTTATTTATTCATTCATTCAAGAATGGGCCTCAGTATTGAACATTCCCTCACTATCTCCCTCCTTCCCAGCCACCTTCCCTTTGCCCCTCCCTTCCTCCCTCCCTCCCTCCCTTCCTTAATTCTTTTCTTCCTTCCTTCCTTCCTTCCTTCCTTCCTTCCTTCCTTCCTTCATTCTTTTCTTTTTCCTTCCTTCCTTCCTTCCTTCCTTCCTTCCTTCCTTCCTTCCTTCCTTCCTTCCTTCCTTCCTCCCTTCCTTCCTTCCTTCCATGTTTTCCATTGGTCTTAAACTCACTAGGCGTCTAAAGATGATCTTGAATTTTGAATCCCCCTGCTTCTCACCCTGAAATGCTGGGATTATAGATGTGTCACAGCCCCTGGTTTATACAATGCTGAGGATTAAACTTTGACATTGTGCATGCTGGGTAAACTCTCTTCCTCTAACTGAGACACACCCCAAGCCTGTGCTGAGCCCCTAAACCATCCATACACCTTCCTAGCCTCCCAGTTCTTGTTCTCCCAACCTGAGCAGATGGGACCCCCATGTACCTTATTACTCTGACCAAAAATCCTGGGGTGACCACTTTCTCTGTTAGCAACCACCCCTCTAATATTTAGCATATCTCCAAAAGTTGTTAGTTCTATTGCCCAGGCATTCCAAATCTACCCAAAGTTCTTCAAACTATACTGACATCCACTTGACCCAAGCTTACCATTCATGTGGACCATTTCTTTTCAAACTACTGTTGTCACTGTAGCTGGAATGTTTTTTTTAACAAAAGCACCGTAGCATCATCCTGCCTAAAAGTCTTCAGTGGCTTTCCAGGATACTCAGAACACAGTCAACCCCTTCCTAGGACCCAAGAGAAAATTTTGGGTTAAATGCCTCTCTCCTCTCTTCTGCTTATCCAGGTCATTCTAGCACCACCTTTTCATCACAAGATCCTTAGGTACTTATGCTTACTAAACCCATCCTCATCCTGTCTCTGTGTGTACCCACATACCATATAGAACTCCCACCTTAGCTAAGTTATCACCTTCTCAAGCCACAGTTAAGCCTTGTCTATAAAAGACCATCCCTGACCATCTAAAGACAGAGTCCAGACTACTCCTTATATAAAATATCACATAGCAACTATCTTGGCTTGTTGGAGCTGTGTGGTTCCCTGCCATTATATTACTGCAGCAAAAAGTATCTGTAGGCAGTATGTAAATGGATGGAAATGGCTGTGTTCTAATACAATTTTATTTACAAAACAAACCATGGGTTAGATTTGGTATGTCCACTAAGGTTTACTGCTTATCTTAGACAAAGAATTATTTCTTTGTTATGCTTTTCCTTAGCTTCTCAAAGTCCCACATACATGTCCACTGACCATCTCTTGTACTACTCTGTGAAACCCTTGAAGGTAGGAGGGAACTCAAACTCTTAGACATTTGTCAAAATGTATAGTGCTTGGTGCTGTGCTTTTACAGTGAAGCCTTAGGACACATTCATTGGGAAAAGGAAGAAAAGAAGAAAAGAAAGAAGTGAAGTATCTCTTACAAAACAAGACACTTTTTGCAGAACAACATGTCTGGTTGATAGTTTTTGACTCTGTAATGCATCTGGAGAGTTCTAGAATATTCACTTACTCCTCCATTGTCCTGTCCATTGTGTCATGAGTACAGTCAGACCCTATTTCTGGTTCTCCCCTTTACACTGACAGCCAAACTAGGGAAGCTGGCCTACCTGGGTCCACCCGAACGTCAGTCCTGAGGGAAGACTCTGCCCAGATAGCTGCACCCAGAGGCCTTCTTTCTGCTTCTTTATTAAGAGACCAGGGGAAGGTTCAAATTTTGTGAAGTGAAATTGAGAGGCTCAGAGCAGTCAGCAGAGCAAGCCATTGGAGGAGCCTCTCAGCCTGCAGGGAGCCTTACCTTTTCCTTCCTCACCCGTTACAGCAGAGCATCCCTGAACATGATTTTCACTGTTTCCCCACCTTGGCAGATAAGGAAGCAATGACTCATTGGGCACCCCAAAAGCTTAGCACCAGTATTTCTTTGATGAAGACACACCCCTATGCATGTCTTACCCCTTTCTCTCCTTTAACTCCCGTGTCCCTTTCTATATCCCTCCTCCAAGATGACACTGTGCAAGAAGCTGAGATCTGGGTAACCATTAAAGATCATCAACTAGCAAGCTCTTCACCGCCCAGGCTTATGTTTAATAGACAGCGAGACAGTTCCTGCCTGCTCCCGTTAAGTTTCATCAAAACCATGCCTAATTAAAATCTTCAATTTAATTACGCTCCTCTGCATTACAAATTTTGATCAAATTGGTTTAATTTGGTACAAGGAGAGTGCTCATTTCACACGAGAGCTGAGCCCACCCCGTGGCTAGGCTCCCTGTCCCGCAGCCTGTTGGGATGCTCTTGTACACCTTGATGGCTCTTGGATTTGCTGTCTAGCTTCCAGGCTTAGGGATTGGCTTTTGATGCTATGGGAACATCTGCAGGAGCTGCCCTGCAGTCATACAGAAGAAACTGACAACTGGCTGTCCCTTCTCCCAGCTTCCCTTCCTTGTCTGTTTTTGAAGCATACCCCCTAACCCCCATCAGGGAAAAAAAATTGCACCCAATCTGTCAGTAAAAGAAGCCCTAGCAACTAAGTTCTAACAAGCTGTTTCTACTCAGGAGAGAAAGATCAGCTTCTCAGAAACCTGCCTAGAACTTTCCATGGTCCTTTCTCTTCAGAGTCCCGAAGCAAGGAGTTTTCTGGTTGCTCAGCCTGAGGCTTCCCTCCAGCACCAAGTCTGTTTTTCTAGAAGCTACTGTTCCTGGACACTACTAGACTATATCGTCTTCTGGTTCCTTCCAATGCCTTTGAATTCATCCCATACAGTACTGTCACCCAGGAAACACATGGGTGACGGTCTCTTGGCCATCAAACTATCTTTATGGAATCATTCTCACACAAACCATCACATGTAGGTGCCTCTCAGACCAGGGTGTCCCTTGTTAGCTGGCTAACAGAAGTGATTGATAATTGACCACCTGTTCCATGCTGAATGCCTCCTTCCTCAAGATGAACTGGAAACTCCTTTCCCTGGCATACATGCATAGGGAAATTTGTCCTTGTCAGGCCCCAAGCTAGATGTCTCCTGTTGTGCTGCTGAGTCAGTTTCTAGCAAGAGATAATTTAAAATCTTATTTGAATACTGCAGGACAGGATAGAAAAATCCATACAACACTTTGAAGGTAAGCAGCTGAGACTGTCTTCCCAGACCTCTGGACCTCAGTCAGTATTTTTAGGTTGGAGGCTAAGCCGTTTGGAGTTGTGCTACTCACAATGGTAAAGCATTTGCCCTTTCCGTGAGATAGATACCAAAGGTCTAGCTGTCTCCTCTGGGAAGGTGCCTGTATCTCTGTCTGCCTGTCCTTTCTCTTCACTGACATTGTCAACAGTGTGACTGAGAACTTCCATTGCCTTGACTTTAATCTGCACACAAACTCAAGCCTCCTATTTCCCACCAGCCCCTCAGATCTCTCTGTCTCTCTCTCTCGTCACTTCCCAGCTTCTCAGAATGGTGTCAGTGTTTCTGGAAGGCATTGGACAGTGAACAGAACACTCCCTCAGTTTCCACCCTCAGTAAATAAGTAGGAAGTGAATAATAGTTGTTAATGCCTCAAAATGATCACATAACGAATCTTTACGTGTGTGTGTGTGTGTGTGTGTGTGTGTGTGTGTGTGTGTGTG
>JADRCC010165821.1:0-17951 GCA_019843855.1 Hylomyscus alleni
TATAGGGTTTTTACAGGGACTGGGAACTTTCTGCTCACCTCCAGTTTTCTCATACTCACCCCTTGTATTGAATATTCATCATACACTGGCACTGTTTCCATAGTCTCTTGGTGATTCCTATGCTACTCCAGTTGGGTAGATCTGTCTTCATGGCTTTTCTTTCTTTAGAACATCTTCAGTTTTCCTCCTTCTGTTTCTGAAAGCAGTTAGAACACATCCTCCATTTCATTCTCATCCCTCATGTTTCTATTTTTACTTCATCTTCTCTCCTTCAGGTGCTGCCTTTATTCTCAGAGTTAGATTCTTGAAGAGAAACTTCTCTTCTGTTCCAGTTCTTTGTTTGTGTTGTTTCCTTAGTCACGATGCCAAAGGCAGGCCATGGAAACTGCTTGGCTTTGTTTCCTATATCTGTAGACTGACTTTCAGCCAGCTTTGATTTAGGATTTCTACTGACTTTTTAATTTTTATGAAGCCACTAAAAGTCTCTGTTACTCTTTCCTTACCTTATAATTTTTAGGTGAAGTTCTTTGTTTTGTTTTTTGTTTTTTCTGGGACACAGTGACTAATGCACTCTGATTTCCTTCCTGACTCAAGCTCTTCGGTGGTCTAATAGAACTTTGGTTGAGAACTTTACCAATCAGAAGTTTCAGAGTTCCTGTTTCACACATTTAACTTGCAATTTTCCCACCCTTGTTCATTTGGTTTAGATGATTCTTCTCTACCAGGTCCTTCCAATCAAGGAATATGCTATTAACAGTATGTCAAAAGTTCTCTAGCTGCCTTTCGTCTTCTCTTTTGAGATATCTCTTCCTGCCACAGCAAGATCTTACTGAACACTGGACCATTGCCTCTGCTTTCTTTTTTCTTTTCTTTTTTTCTTTTCTTTCTTTTTTTTTTTTTTTTTTTTTTTGGTTTTTGGTTTTTCGAGACAGGGTTTCTCTGTGTAGCCCTGGCTGTCCTGGAACTCACTCTGTAGACCAGGCTGGCCTCAAACTCAAAAATCCACCTCCCTCTTCCTCCCAAGAGCTGGGATTAAAGGTGTGTGCCACCACCACCTGGCTACCTCTGTTTTCTTTCCTGGGTGAATGAACTTAGCTACCAGTTATTTCCAAGTTAAATCACCTCTTCCTCCAGAAGTCAAGTGTATATCCTTGAGTCATCCAATTAGTATTCTATTTTTTATTGTTTCATGCACTCAGAGGCCTCCTTGTGGACAGTATATTGTTCTCATGATGAAAAAAAAACATTGCTGTATACATTGCTTCTCAAATACACAATTACACTGATAGGATGAATTGATACAAATGGAACTCCTGGGTTATGGGTCTAACTTTAAATTTTTGCCAAGATATCATGAAGTTCGTGGTATGTTCAGCTGTGGAGATGTTCTTACACAACATGTAACATAGTATTTAAAACACTAGCATAAAGAACAACTTCCTACATCACAGCTGTAAGCAGTCACCAAAGAGAAAGAGCCATGGTCATTGGAATGTCATTCTAATAGCTCTTCTCCTACAGTGAACATAGGATCGGTTTTTACCTTATTAGTTAATTTAATTATAGTAATTATGAAATATTATTAACCTCCGTGGAATTTTACAAGAAAGACAACTATTGAGGTATTTCTTTTAAAGCTTGTGCTAATGTGAGCTATTCTAGATCATAGCCAGGAACACTAGTGTCAGGTACTTTATTCTAGAAAAACACAAGGTAGTCCAGAAAGAAGGTCCTTCAGCTCTACTTCCTTTTGTATAGTAAGAGTCAATTATGCTCAGTGTGTTTCCTTGCTGGTATATGAGAAGCAACTCCCTTGTCATCTAATCTCTGGGCAGAGAGCTGTGGAGTGCTTCTGACTGAGGAGAGGGTATATGAGTACACACTGACAGAATGAAGATATAGGAACTAAATAGAAAGAAGTTAGGACATGTTCTCTTTGAGTAGACAGTGCATAGTTTATAAGGCAGCCTAAAAAGTAGTGGGTAGGGTGAGGAGGAAAATAGCCTTGAGTGAGCAATTGATACCCATGAGCCTTCTTTACTGTGTGTGTGTGTGTTTCAGATAATAGGGTCATAAAACAGTTAGAAGATAAGAAGGTTACATTAGAGCATGCTGATAAGAACAGAACTTCACAGTGTGCATCAGTGCTTCCATTCAAACCCCTCAGGATGATCTGTTCCTCAAGGACACCTTTTCTTACCACTACAACACTGAGTGCTAGGTTGCATCACAGGAAGGATGTATATACAGTCAAATCATAAAGGAAAGGAAATGTGTAATTTCTATATTTTTTAAATAAAAATTCCTGGGGTCTGGGGAGATGGCTCAGCAGTTAAGAGCAAGTGTTGCTCTTGTAAAAGATCTGGGTTAGACTCCTAGCACCCACCCTCCTAGCACCTGGCTTACAAACTATTATCTGTAACTCCAGTTCCAGGGGATCTGTAGCTGCAACTCTTTTCTGACTTCTATAGGTATCAGGCACACATGTGGTGCATGTACATGCATGCAAGCAAAACAGTTATACATACAATATAAAGCAAATCTAAAATAAATTAAAATAGGATACCTAAAGGACTCCTTGGGGGACCACCTTAGAAAGGTGTCACTTAGGTGTTACTCATACTGATGCATGAAGGAAGCTCTGAAATCCTAAATTCTTAAGTCTGTATTTCATTAACTCTCATCTCCAGTATTGTTCCTAAATATTATACCCATTATAAAGAACAGAATCCTTGCAGATATACAATTACAGATCAGGCATTGAAAGTGTAAAAGGAATCAGAGATATCATATTGTGCCAGAAAGGAAGAATACCACAAAAGGTTCTTAGGGGTTTGGCAACTTGAGGACATTCCCTCTAAGCAAAGATGGGAAGACATGAGAATTAAGGTTATCAGTGAGTTAGTAGGAGTTAAATGCACTTAAACCCACCAATTTATGAAAATTATTAGAAACAGATTAAATTCAGTCTCCTCTGAAGGATACCAGAAAAACAAGCATTTTGACAAGTAGTAAACAAAGGAATTAAACATTGAATTGCCTCTGGGAGTTGCATGCCTATGAATTGATAAGGCATTATTTTTGTCTATAGAAGTATTTTTTCTAACAATTAAAGGATTAAAGAATCACAGTACTGCTATTTAATAATTCCAAATGGGATAATAAATCTGGGAAATGTCAATGCCTTCTATACCACAATAAAGAAAACAAGATTTTATGTTTCCTGATGAAGATACCCTACCATCTACACTCCTTTCCTGCTAAAACCATCAAAATACATCTAGGAAAGTTTGAATCCTATTAACTAATCTTAAATATAAGAGAAACATGCTAACATGGTGAGAATGTAGTTAATGACATCTAGGCTATGTGCAGTATCACATTATATTTGTAATTTGAGCAACATGAAGGAAAAAAAAGAATAAGCCCTTTTGATGAAAGGGGACTCAGATATAAACTAGTTACAATATATACATCTTACTTTCATCTTTGTTAGACCCAACGTTTATGTTTATCAATTCTACTTTAAAAATTATAAAAGTCAGGGCTGGAGAGATGGCTCAGCGGTTAAGAGCACTAACTGCTCTTCCAGAGGTCCTGAGTTCAATTCCCAGCAACCACATGGTGGCTCACAACCACCTGTAATGGGATCTGACGACCTCTTCTGGTGTGTCTGAAAAGAGTGACAGTGTGCTCACATACATAAAATAAATAAATCTTGGTTGGGCACTAAATAAATAAATAAATCTTAAAAAAATTATAAAAGTCATTTGACAAGTTTATAAATGGTGGATTTTAATGCTGGTTAGATATTTGATAACAATAAGGAATTACTGTAAAAATATGTACCTGTCACGATAGTGTTTTTGCTGGTTGTTTTGTAAAATTGTTTGCATTTTGGAAATAAATTTTAATATTTTCAAAATAAGATGAATGAAATTTGAGATTTGCCTCCTAACAATGCAAAGATTAAATGAAAGTGGCATTAACTGCTTATTTTTGAAAATTCAGGTGGAAGGTTTTGCGCACAGTTGAGCTTTGGCATTACAAATGTACTAGCTCCAATTAAACACATTTTAAATCTGAAACTACTTTCTGTCTTTTCAGATGGCGAGACGAAGGTTTAAGAAGTTCAGCACTCTGGAGCTTGTTCTCATTGTTCTGCTGCTTGTGTTGTTCATCATCGCGGTGGTTCTAATTGTGCTCTTAGCCAACTCAACTCCAGAAAATGGTAACAAGTCACTCTGAGTCTCTCTCATCCCAGAGCAAACTCACCATCCATGGTAGAGACGGCACGCTTTTATATTGTTTCGTGTATGTATGAATGTGGATGTGAACGCATGCAGACTGTATGTATCTTATTGAATATCTACAAACCATGGCAGGTCAATAGACAGTAGGTTTGAATTTTGAAACTTTCATCTCCAGTTTTAATTATTACACTGAATCCAGCTCTGCAATCTCTGAAATACATTTCACTGAATGTTATAAAAGTAATTGTAATTCTGGGAATACTGATAATGAACCACATGCCATGTTAAAGGAAATACATATATTTACTATATATCAACTTAACTATTTAAGGTGCAAATTTGGTTTTTAATAACCTATTCATGTTATTTTTATTGTGTTTTTTGAGCTACTTTATCTCAAAATAAGGGCTAGAACATATTGAATGATCCAGGCTTTTCTATCTGCCTCTCACAAGAATCACTTCTTGTGGGAATCAGGCAATGAAGTGTCAGCCTATGACTACAGCCAAACTAATTTTGTCTCTTCTATTCAACTCCCAGCTACATCAATCCCTGATTTTTGCAGAAAATAAGGGTCTTAAAAAATGTTTAACTTTAAAGTTCTATAATCCTGAAAAGGGAGCTAAGGCCATATGCAGGTGCTGGTACAAACACTATTTAATGTATCATTCTTGAAATGAAAACCTTAATGCAAAGGAGAACAATTAGAAAAAAAACCCATTTTCTTGTTATGTCTTTGTTTGTTTATTAAGGCTGTATCTTAAATTAAGCTTTTTTCCCATTTCAGAATGCAATGAGAATGCCTTTTATGTTTTATTGATCTTTAAAATAGAAATCAAAGCTTTGTACCCTAGGGGTAGTTTCTAGACTTGTGTATCCCTTTATGACCTTTTTCACTTGGGAAGTTATGTTTCCAAAGACTATGACCATTTGGAAATATCCTAAGGGACTAGGGATCACCTGAGAAAACAGAATTGAAGTCACTATGATTAAGATGGCACTGTTAGTGCCTTCTCTGTGTATACCTCTGGCATGGATGGGTCCTCAGAGAATAGGTATTAGATCATCAGGGCTAGAGAGATGATGCTTTGGTAGTAACAGGCACTTGCTGCCAAGTTTGATGATCTGAGGTCAGTCTCTGGAAGCCACATGGTGGAGAGAGAAACAACTCATGCAGGCTGTCCTCTGACCTTCAGTCTTTAGATTGTACGAGTCATTCCGTTTCTGTTATCATGCATATCATGTTGCCATTGCAGCATAAAGTACTTATCAATAAATGAGTATATTTATGTTCCAGGAATACATCATTTTTAGACACACGTTTTGACCTGATTTGACTAACAGGGTATGGTTTACTCACCTGGCCTAAAGGGAAATTGATGTCTAGTTTTACAAGCATCTAATGATGGAGTCCTCTTCTTGTATGTACCATATTTCAGGGGAACTCTAGGAAAGAAGTAGATGGTGTTGTTATACACAGAGGTAAATATAGTTAGAAAGAACAAAACAAAGTGTTACAAAGTAAAAATGCAGGATTTTAAGTACATTGAACTAGAGCACGGCCAGGAGAGGAGTTAACAGAGTTGGAAGTGCTGAGAACCTGGTCCTGTTGAACACCTGTGGTAACAATTCTAACTGTCCCTTTATCTACTTTTGTGAAATGGTAGCCATAGATGCTGAAACAACTGGCACTCCAGACACTACAATCACCAGGACCACTCTTGACTCTCCCAATTGCCCAGTGCTAAGTGAGCCGCAACGGATAAATTGCATCCCTGACCAGTCATCTAACAAGGTTTGTGTCATTGTTTGCATTAAAGGATTCATATCATGGTGAAATCTCTTTTCATCTTCCTTCTCTTTGTTCTTTTCCTTCTCTTTCTCCTTTACTCATCTTTCTCCTCCTCCTCTTCTTCCTATTGTTTTCCTCTCCCTGCCCCATTTCATATAAAGTTGTGTGTATGGCAGCTTTGGTAGCTCACATAACCTAAACCTGTACTCATATATGTAGGGTTATGTAGCTTCAAGGGAGGAAGAGCTAGAAGATACCCTTGGGTTGCCAGGTTTAGCAAGTTATATCAGAATTTCAGATAAACAAGGACCATAGTTTTAGACAGCAAAAGTGTATTTATCTTTCATGTGGATACACTTGATTGCAGTCCTCAACTCTCTCACTGCCTTCCTTGTTGCTGGCAATATGCCACTTGTAAAGGTTATCTGGAATCTACAATAAAATACCATTCACGTGCACAAAGCATGATTTAGCATAAGGATAAAGTTCCAGCAGTAAGACTGAAGGTAATTAATGCCAGAGTAAAGAACTTTCAGGGACAGGGCACTTTAGCCCAGCGTTTCTAGATTAACAGCTTATGCACATCCAAGAGTATTATGATAATAAAGTCATTGCACATGACCCACCATTCACAATTAGCAAATCAAAATATCTAAAGGAAGACAGAGTACAAACTTCTGAGTGAAGTCTACTCAGGTGAAACATCAGATTAACATTAAGTGCATAATGGATGCCTGCTGCACGTGTTTCTTGGACACGTGCAGTAGCTACTCTGTTCTCACTGTGCTGCATGTGCTTCTTTGGTGATTGCTAAGTAAGACACTCATCTATGTGATTAGCAGAATGTCAGGATGAGTCAATTTATGACTACATTCCTTTATTACTGAATTTCCATGCCCAGCATCAGTCACCACTAACCTTCCAGGAATCTCCTCTAATCTCCTCTGAATTCTATTTCTTCTCTCAGTCTACTTACACATACACTAAAACTGTTCCCTGCATGTGCCCGACTGCACTTTTAACAGTCCAGTCTGTATATGAGGTCAACTTTAAGTAGTTTGTTCTATTATTGCGGACCATTTAGCCTTCTTACACTTCTGTAATGTATGTGCATATTTTACAGACAGCTCTTGATATGATTTTAAGTCCATCATTTAATAGCAGGGCACCATTTCCCTCCTTCTTGGTGCCCAATTCCAGATTTCACTGATGGCAGAAAACAGAAATGTATAGTTAAAGTCCAGATATTTAGCTCAGAAAAAGGATATTAAATAATACTTTTAAATGTTTTAAGTTTTTAGGGTTAGATTTATTTTGTGATTATAAGGGAGAACAAATTTACACACAACATGATCTTCCATCCTTTTAATCACCATGATAATCAATTAATATGAAAGCTGTATTTTCTGTAAATGGACATGACAATCCTTATGATATTAGAAAGGCTAACTTTTAATATTTGAAAATGCTATTATATTTTATAGAATACATACTTTGCAAGTTATTTATCAATTCTGAATTTGGGTTATGATATCCTTTTCCAAATTCCAGTTTCTTACCTATGTATTTAAATGATCAAGTTTTATGACTTATCAGCAAATATAGTAAGTTTTGCTAATCTAATTACAAGCAATCACTTAAAAATTATTCTGGGTTTACATAACACCAGATCATAGTTATTATGTGGTTTTAGGGAGAGCTACAAAGTCCTAGAAAAAGACTTGAAGTTGTGCAATGTTTAGACATGGGAACTGAGCACATCAGAGAAGGAGAGCTTCTGCCTGGGTTCTCATCCTGGCTCTGCTTTGAAGTACTCTGACTGGAGTACTGTCAAGTTTCTTTGTCTACTGTTTCAAGTTATCAGTCAATGAGACAGTGTGTGTTCAGATAGACATATTCATTAGGCAGTGATTTTTTAACAGCACTGCACTCTGTGTTTATGAAGACTTTAGAGATGTATTCTCTGTTGAGAATTTCATAGATGTATAATTTTGATCGCATTTACCCTCCAGCCCCTTTCAGATCTCCTTATATGTCCCCTCCCAAATTTATGTCCTTCCTTACTGCCCACTATACCACTTTTCTCCACCCTATATTGATTAAAAACTTTACAATTATAGTCTCAATTGTCATGGGATGTGTTCTCTGAAAATAACTTGTAGTTTGATTTGGAGACTCGAAGAAGGTCTGGATCATGAAATGGCTGAAAAGGTGTATTTCTTTAAAATTCCACTATCAGAACTTATCTTGACATGGAACAAAGTGATCATGTTAACTTTTAAAAAACCTTACTCAACATATTTTCATGATTCAAGGTTAATTTTATTTTTTATTGCATGCCTATTTGTGTGTGTATATTTTGCGTGTTCACATACCTCTGTGCATATGTGGAGGTCAGAGGACACCTTTTGATAGTTGATTCTATCCTTCCATCATGAGTATCCCAGGCATTGAACTCAGGTTGTCAGGCTTGGCAGCAAGGACCTTTTCATGTTGAGCCATCTTGTTAGCTCAAGATTGACTTTGTTTATTTTTAGTTTTTTCAAAGTTGCTGCACACAAATGACCAGGGACTGTTTTTGTGAGTAGGTGCTAATTAGGATTCCTTTGTTATTAAATGCTTTAATTTCTAAAATTCCTTTTTTTACTAGAAAATGGGACACTTCTCCCTATAGAGATTCATTGGTCCCATGTTTTTGCTTACATCAGATCATCCTAGGCCAAGAAACAAGAAGAGTGTTTTAATTTGTCATCACAGCAGAGCAGAGCACTGACATGAGTGAATCTTGGGCTGCTATATACTCTTAGCTCAATGACATCCCTATCCTGAGAAGTGCTGGGTAACTGTAAGCCTATTGCTTATCACTTAACCCACACTCTCTGGGTTTGACTAAATATTACTATCTTAATACAATTTGTGTTGCTGTAACTTTTGCTGTTGCATTTGTATGTTGAGTATATTTAGTTCATACATAGAGATATCCAACAAATGCTGATACCTCTGTACTCCATACACAAGTAAATAAACAGTATATAAAGTTAAATCAAAGTTGGTTTGATTTGAAAGTGTCTAAGGAGAGTTGATTGAAAAGCCTTTTATATTTTGTCATCTTTGCAATTCAAAGGTAATATATATGAGGCTCCATTTGTATTTTGGGATACTGGTGATGTAACTGTATTATTGTTTAGAATTTTAAAATATCTTTACCAGCTTTTGCGTGTGAAACATACATTGTGTTTCTTACACTACTTCATAAGAACACTGACAAGGAAAACTGTAGAAGTTCTGTCTCTCGGTATTCTGCCCAAGGTCTCATTTGTAAAAGTGAAGTTGTTGATATTACAATCTCAAATGAACTGACTTGTAGTTCCTAGATGGTAATGTCCTATGACTAAATGGAACTGATCAGTCTAACCTCTGTTGCAGGCCACATGTGATGAGCGTGGTTGCTGCTGGGATCCCCAGGGATCCATCCGTGTTCCTTGCTACTACTCCAGGAATCATGGCTACAAAATGGAGAGTGACCCTGTAAACACAAATGCAGGTATGTTAAATGTAGATCCCTAGATCTGGAGGCTGGGCTCCTTCCTAGGAGACATCTGCTGCAGCACATAGAATACTGTCACACTACCCATGTGACAAAGGTAGGCATTTGTCTTGTCAGTGATTAGATCCTATTTGGCATCAAGGAGTAATTACCTTCTGCCTTAAGAATTCAGAGATTGTGTTCTGTTTCTGGCTTCACTTTTTTTGGTATATATTTATTTCTTTTCTTTGTATATAAAGATTTATTTATTTTCTTTTTCTTTATTCTTCTTCCATATAATATATATCCTGACCATAGCTTTTCTTCCCTACCCTCTTTCCAGCCCTTTCCTCACCTATTCTCTCCTCCAGATCCACTGTCCCTTCATTTCCATTCAGAAAAGGAGCAGGCCTCCCAGTGATATGAACTGCACATGGCATAACAAGATGCAACAAGACTAGGGACAAACCTAAGTCTATCAAGTCTGTAGGAGACAACACAGTAGGAGGAGAAAGGACCCTTGGGCAGGCAAAAGTGTCAGAGACACTCCCACTTCCATTGTTTAGGTGTCCAACAAACACACCAAACTAAATAACCAGAGCACGTATGCAGAGATCTTGCCTCACCTTTATACATCTTCATGACTTCATATAATTATTATGACCATTTTTTATTCTCAAGTTTATTATTTTTAAAGTCTAGAATTTGAATCCCCAAGATTCCTTAAGACTTTATTCTGTTATTATTTTTATGACATGGAAAGAGTTACAACTTTATAAGCATGCTTCAGAAGTTACCTAGTTAATATCAATCTTCATGAGCTAATATTCTTCCTAACCCTAATCAAAGGGCACCATGATGAGTCTTCTGGGGTGAAGGTGACAGTGGGTACTACTGTGGAGAAGCCCCTAGTGTAAAGAAGAGGTGGGTTCTTCAAGGTTGTCATCTTCAATTGCAATTTAGCTGAGGACATGACCTCAGTGTACAGGATGCATTGGAATGTAGTGAAAGCATAACTGAGAAAAAATAATTGAGGACATAAAGGTGGGTATGATTGACATGGGATGACCGATGAGCAGAGTCAGTCCTTTGGGTTATGATTTTACCCAGTTCTTATAGAAAAGGGATGTAGAGTTTTGGATAAGGTATTAAGTTAGCTTCAGGGTCCAGTTCAAGATGAGATGTGTATATAGGGCATATATATATATTCTCTTCTTTGAGAAACAAAAGTGTTTGTTTCCCTGCCCCTTTGACAAAAAGTTTAATTTTATGTAGCCATTATTTGCAAATTTAGATAACCAACTATGAAAATGTTTTTCTCCACCACATGTTAGGATTCACAGCACCACTGAAAAACTTACCTTCTGCACCCATCTTTGGAAATGGCATCGAAAACATCCTGCTTACAGCTGAGTACCAGACTTCGAATCGCTTCCACTTTAAGGTTGGAGTTTGTTTTTAAAAAACCTTTTGTTTGGTCTCTTATACCTCATAACTGTGGTTTCTTCAAAGGAGAACATTTTGTAGTTATGTGATGCTGGTTTGTGTGTGTGTGTGTGTGTGTGTGTGTGTGTGTGTGTGTGTGTGTTGTGTAGGGGGGTCTTCAATAGCTTTTGTTCTGTGCTGAAACTTCTTCAATACATACTCAATTTACCAATGAGCTTTCAGTTTCCATTTATTTGTCATAGATACCATTGGAATTATAAGAGGGAACAAGATGATGCCAAAGCTTTGAACTTTCTAGGGGCAATCCATGTCTTCAGAATCATAGTGCACCTCTATCTAAAGACTGATGTGTGCCCAACAAATAAAAGTATGAAGCTGGCAATGTAGCAATCACATTACTTTAGATATAATGTCAGTTTGATCACTGTCCAATTGCCAGTACCATCTGCATAGGATGTACTGGTGTTGGAAAGGCCACTGGTGGTTTTGAAAGATAGGTAAGTTTTCATTTATGCTTTGTTTCTATTCTTGTCTCTGTGCAGTTGACTGACCAAACTAACGACAGGTATGAAGTGCCCCATGAGCATGTTCAACCCTTCAGTGGAAATGCTGCTTCTCCTTTGAACTACAAAGTTGAGGTCTCCAAGGAGCCATTTAGCATCAAAGTCACCAGAAAAAGCAATAACCGTTTGCTGTAAGTTTTGGAAACTTGGGTACCTCCCTTATCTCAGGTCTCTGTCTGGTCCTGGAGATGCCTCCCATCTCCTCACCCCTGTCAGTTGCAGATTTCCATTCATTTTCATGACTATCTAGCATTGCTCCTGTCCTTCCCCACACATGATCCTGAACCATTTCCCTCTCCATCCCTCTTCATCCCAGTTCCCTCTCTCCATCTGCCTCTTATGACTATTTTATTTCCCCTTCTAAGTGATATTCAAATTTACTTGCTTGGGCCTTCCTTCTTGTTTAGCTTCTTTGGGTGTGTGGAGTATAGCATGTTGACTGTATTTTATGGCTAATATTCCCTTATAAGTGAGTACATACCATGCATGCCCATTTGGAATTGGGTTACCTCACTCAGGATGATATCCTCAAGTTCCATCCATTTGCTTGTAGCATATGTGCAGCTTGACCTTCATGGGTCCTGAACAAAAGCTGTTGCCCACATATGAGATATATTCTATTAGCTGGACTGTTTTGTCTGGCCTTAGTGGGAGAGGAAACACCTAGCCTTTCAGAGACTTAAAGTGCCAGGGTGGGGGCATATCATGGGGGGGGTGGTAGTAGGAAGATGATAATAAGGGGAAGTGTGTAAACTGCTGACTTTACTGTGCTCCAAGCACAGGTATATGCTTATGAATTTTTCTCTGTGTGTGGTCTTCTTTCTTTTCACTTCTTTCTGTCTATACAATTTTCTTTTTTCTTTTGTCTGTCTACTTAATCACATGAGTATCAGCCAAGTCTTATTAAGAGTCTATGATCGTTTGAATACAGTGCTCTGGTTATATTGTAATGTGTCTAAAGAACAAGCAAGGGGTGTACCACAGTGGTACCTGGCCTGGAGATATTTCCTTTTTTGGTATTTGTGGGGACCTGTCAGAGGAAGGCTTGTAGAGGGAGTATTGTGTTGGTGAACTGTGGAAAGCACTTCTATGTGTTGTGTTTTTCTCTCCCTACTTCTCACTCGAGTCTGTGTTTCCCTCCCATGTTTAGGTTTGACACAAGTATTGGGCCCCTTCTCTTCTCTGACCAGTTCCTTCAGCTTTCCACCCACCTGCCAAGTACTAATGTATATGGTCTGGGTGAACATGTGCACCAGCAGTACCGACATGATATGAATTGGAAGACCTGGCCCATGTTTTCCAGAGACACAACCCCGAATGAGGTAAGCTTTCAGGCTCCTTTCCTCTGAACTTCACAACCTTAATCCCGAGGGTCACATAGCATAGTTGTTTAGAGTGGGAATCTGGAGTGAGGCTGCTTTGCATTTTAGATCTTCTACTTATCAACTATATGATTCTGGGCGAGTTGTTACCTCTTTGGGTGTTTGATTCCTCATCTATAAAATTGGGGTAGTGACATATGCTTAGCTTGTTCATTCAGGGAGTGTGAAACTTAAAAGTGGGGTTCATATACTCTCCTCTTTTTTGTTTGTTTTTTGTTTTTTTTAAACAAATGATTTATTATTATCTGAGGACAGTACACTGTAGCTGTCCTCAGATACTCCAGAAGAGAGATTAGATCTCATTATGGGTGGTTGTAAGCCATGTGGTTGCTGGGATTTGAACTCAGGTTCTTCAGAAGAGCAGTCAGTGCTCTTAACCGCTGAACCATCTCTCCAGCTCCTATACTCTCCTCATAGGTGGTGATAAGAGTTAAATGACTAAAAGATGTAAAGTATCTAGAAGAATAAATATCACATAGAACACGCTCAATAAATTTCCCATTGAAATCAAGTTAAGAGCCCATGGTAAACTGTTTTTCAGGCAACAGAGACTGCATCTTATCCTCACCCTGTCTCACTTCAACATGTGCTTGCTACCCAAATATCTAGTAGAAAAGTGGAAAATGTGTGGAGAGAACAGTTTATGCAGAGCAGCTGGTGATGGTGACCTAATCTGGAGCTTTAGACTTTTGCTGGTCAGGGTGTAAAGCATGAACAACACCAAGGGACAGTGTGGACTTTCAGCCCCTTTAGGGCTCTGTATGGTAGTTATTTATATTAAAAGTCAATAAGCAACTTGCACATAAGGTTAAGTTGGGATCAGGCAGGCCTCTTTGAGAAGAGAGATTCTTTGAACTGTAGTTTCAGAATTCTCATCTTTTCATATTTTAACAAAGTCCAAGATCTCCACATTCATACTAAAATTGTCACTTGTTAACATCCTCTAAGCAGAGATCTGAACTCATAAAGCTTATTGGCATCTTCATTGAGCATAACATGATGTTTAGACTAATTGTAAGTATTTATGTTTCAATTGTCTTCTATAGGATGGAACTAACTTGTATGGTGTGCAAACGTTCTTCTTGTGCCTTGAAGATAATAGTGGATTGTCCTTCGGGGTGTTTCTGATGAACAGCAATGCCATGGGTAAAGGACAAAGGAATAGTCTCAAACAAAGAAGCACAGGATGTATCAGTGCCCCCTGTACAGCACTGTGTTTAAATGAGTGAATCCATTTTACAGTCTTTAAAGCATAGCTTTGGGATGGCTGTGTTCTCTAGCTTTACATCTTTACCTTGCTGCCTAATGGGATCCATGCACGAAATGCTTCTTCTCACGTCTCAGCTACTGAATCTGATTGCTTACATTGGAATATTTGCTGTTACAAAGTTAGGATAACTCCTTTTGTAATCTACTTTAGGTTTTTGAGCATGACCCATCCTTAGTCCTTCACTAAGTGATCTTGACTTGCAGTTCTAGTACAGTCACCACAAGGGAAGAAAAGATAGGTCAACATTTCACATGGTTAATGATGGGCATAGGATATTTAGAATTGTTGTCTTAGATCAGTGCTACACAAAGATGTGGTTCACACAGCATTTCATGTCCATATAAGATGAAAAAGATATTGAGAGTAAGCATTGATTTAGCATCCAAAGGTCTGCATAAAACCTTTTTCATAATTAATATGCTTTTTGTAGAAAATCTTTTTTTTAAAATCTTAAATTTTATTTTCTTCTATATTAACCTTTTAAGAGGTTACTCTTCAGCCTACACCAGCAATCACATACCGCACCATTGGGGGAATTCTGGACTTCTATGTGTTCTTGGGGAACACACCTGAGCAAGTTGTTCGAGAATATCTAGAGGTAAACATGAAATCATGGTTATGACTAAGGAAATCCTATATAGCAAATATTTAAGAGATGTAAGCTTAAACAGACATGTGAGCTAGACACACCTAAGCTGATACATTTAAGACATAGGACAGACTTCATCTATGGAATGGAAATTTCTTTATAAAGTTTTTATATTATAAAAAATGTGAAAGGATATAAAGATACCCCAAATGTGGCCTTACTCTTATGAGAGGATGTGCAAGTTGATTAACATTATAACATTAATGAATCAATACACTGGAAAATTGAATATATTTTGTGCCCCAAACCAATGCATAAAAGGCTTTGTTTTAAAATGTATTGTGCTGATGAGATGATTTAATTGGTAAATTGCTAACTGCATGAGCATGAAGACCTGCATTCAGATCCTCAGCACTTATGTAAAAGGCTAGGTGTGCACCTGGAATCTCTCTGGAGTAACAAGAGACAGGGGGATCCTTGAGGTGAGCTCACCAGTCATTAATACAGTGGGACCAATCAGTGAATTCCAAGTTCAATGTGAGAGAGATCTTATCTTAAAATGAAAATAGAGAGCAACTAAGGAAGACATGCTACATAGACCTTTGTCCCCGACATGCACCCCTACCATATGCTTGCTAATTTTCATTTCACATATTTATTTTAGCTCATTGGGCGGCCAGCTCTGCCTTCATACTGGACACTTGGATTTCAGCTCAGCCGGTATGATTATGGAACCTTAGATAATATGAAAGTAGTTGTGGACAGAAACCGCGCAGCACAACTCCCTTATGTAAGTAAGCTTGGACATAATTTCCTGGAACCTATGGAGGCAAGAACAGGAACAGCCTCTGTCTTCCTCATACTTTCTCTTTGAGGGTTTTTTCTGTTTTGGGTAATAAAATGAATTTTTATGCATTTAGACTACTAGAGAGTATGTCGTACCAATAACTTGTTTTCAAAAATGGTAGTTCCCTTCAGTAGGAAATGGTGCTTACAGACTGCAAGACAGAGGAAGTGGCAACCTTGTTTCTGACTATTTGTCATGGGTTCTATTAGTTCATTTTTCTTATGCTCATGGTGGTCACCACATTTTCACAGAACTCAACTTTGAGCTCTCAAGTTAATTCCTTCTTTAGCTCAGGTTTTAGCTTATGCTTCTCCATGCAGATTTATATATATATATATATATATATATATATATATATATATATATATGTTAGATTGTTTTTGGCTCCAAAATATCTTGCTAGAGATTGACTCTAAAAGTGATATACAGTTACTCCAAGATACTGGTATAAGCTTGATTCTCAGATTTTGTGTCAGTTAATGCCTAATTCAGGTCTTAATACATTTCAACAAATATTTCATGAGGACATTGAAGAAGAGGAGATATTTCTAGATTCCAGAGAGTTAGGCAAAACACACACACACACACACACACACACACAAGAAACTGAAGCTAAATTACTGAAGTAATTTGATTTACTTAGCATGTTGGTGATAGAATTCATAGTTACAAAATCAAGCAACAAATTTGAAATGCATTTGTTTTGCACTGGTGTTTTGGTTTCTGCTCATTAGCCAGTGAACAGGATTTGTCTTCTTGCATACTGTGATCATTTTGTATTTGAAACAGAACTTCAGTAGATGTTTTGGAATTGTGGAAGAAAATGTGAAAAATGTAACATGAAAAAAGTGAGACTGAAAAATCTCAGGATAACTAGGGGAAGGCAGTAATTAGAGTTGTATAAGGCATTTGGGTGAATGATTCAAGTCTGATTTGGTCAAAGATCTGGCTGGCCTCTCTTGTCTTCCAGCACTCAGACTAGGTCTCTGGGGGTGAGACAGAAACATTGGAGGCCGAACTGAATTAAGGAAAATTAAGCACAGCCAATACAGTAATGTGTCTTCTGTACTTTTTTCAAAATCCCATCCATGTAGCTGTAGATAACAGAAGGAACAGGATTGCCAATTCAGATATCTAGCACGATGGCTGCTTGCTGCTCTGTATGGTTTTTCTTACACACAGGCAGACTTTCCTTCCTGGGCAATCTGAGGAATGGAGGAATAGGAATTACTGTTGCACAGTTGTGTAAGGTGAAAGAAAGCTACGGAAATAATTCAGAATCGCACATGGGTGCCCAGTCTTACAAGTTCAATAAAGCATAGAGTACATGCTGTTCTTAAATGTTTGTGCTTTGATGGACTAATTTTGAATATTTCTATTATAGTGGAGGCTCTAATGGGAAATTAGGTATCAGGTAGACAGAAAGAGAAAATAGAAAAAAAATTTCTAGAGTAATCCTGTTCTCGTTTCTTCTTCATGTACTGGTCACAGACATAGTCTAAACCTTTTTTGGGTGTCAGTATTTTAATATAAAACTAGGAAAGAATAAATGCCAATGAGTTGTAGTAGTGATTAAAAAAAAACAGATATTGGGATAGTGAATGAGGAAGAAGGGAGAAGAGAAATCCCCTCCCTCTCTTTATCTTAGGCATAGGGTGCGTTTTATTTTGATAGCACCAGTGATTTGTCAGAAATTGTGCAGTCGGTCTGATGGCAGGGGTGGGACTGAGTCTTAGGGGAATAATGAAGCCATTCATTTTTTAAACAGCTCTGGGGAAAAGTTCATTTGGATAACACAGATGGACAGTGCTGCATTTAGATTCCAGCACAGCAGTTGGCTTTTTTTCTTGAATAGTAAGGTCATAATTTGTTGGTTTCTTTAATGGGGAAATGTATAGATGCTAAGTTGTGGATGCCTGTATTCTTTCAGGATGTTCAGCATGCCGATATTGATTATATGGATCAGAAGAAGGACTTCACTTATGACCCAGTGAATTTTAAAGGCTTCCCAGAGTTTGCTAAGGAGCTACACAGTAACGGGCAGAAACTTGTTATCATTTTGGTATGTGCTTCCTTTTTCCTTCCAAAATCAAGTGTCTGTTCATCCTTTTCATCATGTGCCCTCCTCCCTCCTTGCCATCCAAAGAAATGAAAATATTTTAATGCCTTTACTGGTTTTATATTTGAATGTGTTTTATTTTATTTTATTTTATTTTATTTTATTTTATTTTTTGGTGACTTCTTTGAAGTCCAATCTTTAGTAAGTTTTTTCATTATGTTTTT
>JADRCC010165824.1:0-16734 GCA_019843855.1 Hylomyscus alleni
CTCTCTCTCTCTCTCTCTCTCTCTCTCTCTCTCTCTCTCTCTCTCTCCCCCCCCACCATGTGTGTGTGTGTGTGTGTGTGTGTGTATTTTTCTGGGAAGCATTTTTAAACATCTGTATGTAGTTACTTTCTGAGAAATTCAGAGGTAGAAGTTATTTTCTCTTAAGAATGCAACTCAAGATGTTACTGTCTTCTGTTCCAAAAAATAGCTGGAGCATCCTAAAACAGATTTCTGTGATAGCATCTAGAACACAAAGAGGAGGAACAGGGAGCCTCTTCAGGCAGTTTTGAGATTCTTTGTTGTTCTAGGAACTAGCCATATTCTCAAGTATATGATGGGGTAGGGAAAACTAGACAGAAAGAGAGGTAGAGGCCATTTCTGAATTCATGGGATAGACTTCATCATGAGTTGATTTCTACTAAAAACAGAAGTCCCAAATAAATGTAGTCTGATGAACTAGAGACCAAATGTCACATAGACAGCTGGAACTGTCTTTAAACCTTTACACAGAGTAGTCCCTGCCAGTAAGAATGTGGGACGACAGAGTGGAGTGGCCTAGACTTTCTGTTCCACAGCCACACTCTATTATCGTAGACAACTGATACATTTAAAGGTTTGCAATGAATTCCCAGTTTTGTTTCTACTTCACTGCCCTACCCCCACTGGCTCACGATTTGAATAGTGAGTCAAAAATTGGGAAGGGCATTTTACCTTCACATGTTTTAAAATTCATGCCATCAGATGATGGAGAGATAGCTCAGCCAATAAGACTTTGGCAGGAAAACATGAAGACCTGAGTTCACTCTCTAGAACCCACATCAAAAGCAACTTTAGCCAACTGTGGGAGTCCTGTTGTATTCAAGTGCTAGAGAAGTAGAGACAGGCAGATCAGTGTCTACCAATCAACCTAGCCTAGTCAGTGAACCACAAGTCAGTGAGAGACCTGTCCTAAAAAACAATACCCAGTTGTCTTCTGATGTTCACATCCATGTAAAGTATACATATACACACAAACACAAAGACACACAGACACACCACCAGCACCAACACCAGCAATGATGACAACAAAACAATATCCTTAGATTTTTAACAAAAAAAAATTTTTGGTCAGTATTGATAAAACAATGTCTTTGGAAATATTTAGTGTCAGCTTCCTGAGTAAGGGGAGGGTATATCTAGACAGTGTTGCTGTTGATGGAAGCATATTTTAAAAAATATGCTTCTAGATGTTTAAAAAAAATCTTTTAAATGTTTTCTGAATACTAGTAGAAGGTAGCAGATATTTCAAACTCTGCAGACCTTCCAGCTTCTCCTACCAAATCTTCACTCCCTGTCATAGGAAAAAGTAGCTATACACTGTACATACATGAGTGCATATGGCTGTGAGTCAATAAAACTTTATTAGTAGACATTGAAATAAGTTTAAGACCAGTTCACTGGTCAATAATGGTATTCTGTTAATTTCGTTTCAATTGTGTAAAGCTGAGGTTTAGCTTGAAGAACATAATAAATGTTGATGGTGGCCAGATTTACTTGAAGATTATTTAGTTTGTTGACACAAGATTTTAAAGAATCTGGTTGAAATTATTTGCGTTTAGCTCCACAAATCAATGTAATTCTCAGCACAATCCTAAATATCTCTGTGTTTCAGTATTGTTATCTGTTTAATGGGTACAATATTTAAATATAGTGTCATTTTTTGCTTGAGACAGGGTTTTACTATATAACTCATGCCTGCCTAGAATTCATGATCCTCCTGCCCTAGCCTCCCAAGCGTTGAGGTTATAGGTACATGCCACCATGCCTAGCCAGTAGTGCCTATATTACAAGTTGTTAAGGACAACTTAACATGGTATTTCGAGAAAGAACTGGAGTTTCTTGGGTTTCTGGGTGCTGGGAAAATAACAAAATTAGTAATGAGCTCTCCAGTCAAATACAAGTTCCATTTACCATAATAATGTGCTGAGATAATAACAGTACTGGGAAGGTGAAGATAGAAAGATTTGTGGATTTGCATGACATCCAGCCTCCCTTCTTGGTGAGCTCCAGGTCAGTAAGACACCCTTTTGGGAAAATAAAGTATGTAAAGCCATTGAGAAAGATGCTCAATGTTGACCTGTGACTTAGACACTTGTTCACACAGGTATAGTATGCATGTACAGATACACATACCATATACATACACATACACATACATACACAGCTTCTATAATTATTTTTCTTCGTTTAATCTCATATTGAGTTAAATATTTTCTCTCAAAACCACAGGTAGCCTAAAATTTGGGAAGAGATACATAAAAGAGTCACTTAAAATTTTATTCAACTAATCAATGAGAAAATTATAAACAAATTATGGGAATTGTTCTTAGAACTTCTGTGCAAAGCCTAAAATTGTGACAAAAATTAAGAAGCAAAAAAAGATAAGAAATGATATATTTCTTTATGAATAGTATGACAATCAAAATTAGAAAAATAAGTTGAAGGATGATTTACAGAATGGATTTGCTTTAGTGCTCTTTAAATATGGAAATCTCCCAGTACAATTGAAACACATTTTGATTTATAAGAATTATATACATATGCAACATTTTTTAGTGACATCTGTGCCCAAATAAAAGGGACTATCCCTGTACTGGAAGCTCTGATGTAGCCTTCCAGAGAAGCTTGTCTTTCAGGTTGTTATAAGAACATTAGAACTGTAGTACTGTTAGCTTTGTGTGACTTTAGACGCACCCACAGCTCTTTTTGGCTTTGGGTTCATTTGTCAACCAGAAACAGTATCTTCTTTTACAGAGTGAATGGGAACAGCCCAATACTTTGAGTCTAGGAGAACAGCAAGGCTGGGAAGCTGCTACCTGGGAGGAAAAACTGGTAGGGTGTCTCATTGGCCCTCAAAACAGGGTCTGTGAAGGGACTGCTGTGTGCACTAGCTTTCTGGGACTTACAAAGGCATTGAAGGCAGAGTAGCTATCAACAGAAATAGATATTTTCAAAATCTGAGGCTAACAGCTAAAGAATAAGGCATTGGAGGGTTAGAGTCTATTGAGGACCCCTTTCTTAGCTTGTAAAGATGGCTGACATCTTTGTACATTCATCTGGTCTTCTCTCTGTGCAAGACTGTATTCAAATTACCTCTTAGAAGAAAAAGGGCACTCTTATTGTATTAGGGTCCACCCACACAGCCTCATTCAACATAATTGTAATATATGAAGAGCATCACTTGGAATGTCAGGCTCTTAACTCCTAGTACTTAAGACTGGACCATACGGGTTTTTGTGGCACATAATACCTTCCATAACAGGGAGTTGGCCCACACACCCCTCCCCAGGAAGGAGAACTCACAGGGCCTTCTCAACGATCATGTTGCCCACAAATCCATAGCAGCCTACATTCACAGTTCACAGAACAACTGATACTAAGAGAGATTACTCTTCCCTAGGTTGCAGATCAAAGATAACCATCTACCCTATGATTGATGAGGACAAACATAATATTACACCTTTTTCATAGAAGTACTTACCTGGCACTCATGACGTCTAGGGCTCAGTCCCCAGAACTAGAGAAACTGGGTGGAGTAGCCTGCAATTCATATTTCAGTGGTAGAGGCAGGAAGATCAGAAGTTCAAAGTCATTCTTGGCTGCAAACTTGGAGCATAGCCTAGGCTACAAGCAACTGTTTCTCAACAAAGAAACAAAAAACAGGGTGTGGTTAGGAGTATTTGGTACAGATCTATTATGGTGAATTTCATCCTGCTTACATCCTTGATGTGTTTGCTGTTTGTTTGTGTACATTTCTGAACCTCTGGATTAGACCCCCTTGCCATGAAGTCTGGGAGGACGTTCAGTTTCTCTCTTGCTCCAGGTTACTATATTAAATGCCTATAATGGATTAGAATGCTTCAATTTAGTGTCCTGAAGATATGGGAAGCTCATCGAGGTGAGCATTTCACAAGGTGTGGCCCTTGGTCCTTCCAAGACAAGGGATCTTCTAAGACACTCAGGACTTCACCAGCCCTTTGGAGTCAGAAGCCCTGAAAGGACAAGATGATCTGTATGTAATAAGTCCTTCTGGGGTTCTAGTGATATGAGTGACTGCAAGAAGCTGCAGGGCGTGGCCACCCTTTCCATAGTCTAGTGACATACACAAAGAAATTGGCAGTTTTCTGTTTTAGCAGGGGTCTCATTTCTCTTGTACATATAGCTGGGTCATTCACTTTGGATGGTTTTTTCTCTACTTTTATGCTAATTTTTAAAGATTTTAAAAATCACCCCAAAACAATAGAAGAGACAAATATTTACATGGATAAAGTGAATAATTATTGCAGCCCTAATAATCTACTATTCTTCAATAATGCTTCTGGGAGGAAAATGCATAGGTTTTCTTTTGCCTTAAAAATATCTAAAGACCCAACACTACTGACCTTCCTAACTGGGTGTGAGCCAAGGCAGAAAAACATTCTCTGGTAAGTGTGAATACAGAAGGCTTCTGTGTGGCTGGGGAGATGGTACCATGGGCAGAGTACTTATGCTGGCAGACCTCAGTTCAATCCCCAAACTTCAAGGTTTTTGTTTGTTTGTTTAGTAGTTTGTTTGTTTTTAAACAAGCCAGGCATAGTGGCATGTCTTTATAATCTCTATGAAGTTGTAGTGGAGAATGGAAGATCTCTGCAGTGACTCTCTAGCCAGCCAGGCTAGGCTACTGGGCACACTCCAGGCCAATGAGAGAACTTGTCTCCTTGTTTTTTCTAAACATGGTGGATAGTGCCCAAGAAACAATTCCAACTTTTCCTGTTTTTCCTCTGGCCTCCACACACGCTTGCACATATATGAATATACATGCATACACATATATTTTCCTCTTTTATTTTGTTTTCCTACAATGTGTTTTAATGATGTTTTTCTTCCTTACCCCTAACCCCTCCATATCCTCCCTTTGTCCCTACCCAGCCCAAATAAAACTGTTTCTGGCATTAATGACTCCTGAGCTCTCTCATGCTTGTGGCAGACAGCAGAAAGACAAAACCATTCTTGCCAGTTATAAATGTATAATGAAAATTGTCTGGAAGTAGATTATTAATTTTCTGAATACCAGTGAATCATATTGCTGATCATGTAGGCCCAGGTTGATGCTCAGAACTGTTTCTTATTTGTTTGTTTGTCTGTTTTTCCTTCCTTATGTTTGTCTTATCCTCCCACTGGGATTATAAGTGCTTGCCAAACCTCGCTGTACTTTAAACATGAATTCTGAGGACTGAATTAAAAACCTCGCAAATGTGTGAACTATCAGTCTAGCCTTTCTTTTTGTGGTTCGTGTTCTTTGTTTTGTTGGTGGTGGTTTGTCTGTTTCGTTTTGCTTGTTGTTATTCTTTTCTTTCTCTATGGATTCTAGTAATCTAGGGCAAGGCCTAGTCATTCACAAGGATGATGGCAGGGGGCTTGCTCCTTTTACTCTAAGTGAACATTGATAAAGGCCCTCTATTCCTTCTTTTCAATCTCTAATTCCATTTCTCAGAAGTGTCAGCTGCTGCTCGTTCAGAAGCCAGAGCTTCTGTCTTCAGCTGCTTCTCTGCTTTCCATCTAGGTTCCTGGATCCAGAGGACTGGAAAGAGGTGTAGGCTTCACTATAAACCTTCTTCCAGTTAGAAACAGCCAAAAGAAAGAGGCTCAATCAATTAGAAGCAGATGAAGGAAGACACGTAGGGAATGTCCTTCCAGTTGTTTGGAAGAAGAGATGTCAGAGCTGTGTCTGAAAGAGGATTACTTATGAGTGGTAGTATGGTTCTGGGAGGGCAGCTGCCTCTGCAGAAGCTATGAAGTTGCAGTGTTTGCTCTGCTTGTTTGAATCTTGGTTGTTTATTTAATAATTACTAGCGAGGTTAAACCTTTTGGCACTATCCTTCCTATCTGTGAGAAGGCTGACCTGCTAGAGTCAGGAATAGTGACCATCTCCCCCACACCCCATGCTGTGGTTTGATGTCACTTCAGATATCCCACTGGCTTCCCTTTGCCGGATAGAGACTTTAAAATTCTACCTGTGACAGCCTATGAGCATCTTCCCAGAACTGGGGATGCAGAACCTTTTGGTCTTTTGCAAAAGGTTGATGAGCTTTGGAATAGGGCCTGATCACCCTCAGGAAAAGGACTATCAGTGGCCCAGGACGTAGCAATTAGGGTTGCTGTCCAGCTAACCATATGATTCAGCCAGAAACGGGACTGGCAGTGTGGTTCATGGGTAACAGCACTTGCTCTGCAAGCATGAAGACTGGATGAATTCTGCAGCACCCAGGTTAAAAGCTGAACCTGCCCATATCCACAAAATTAGGGGTAGGGGCAGCAGATCCCAAAAGCTCACTGGCCAGGCACCTTGCTTAGACAAAAGGGGCACATTCCAGGTCAGTGAGAGATTTTGGCTCAAAGCAATAAGGTGGACAACCGTAGACTCCACCTCCTAGATCCTTTTCTGGCATAGAGAAATCTGATTCAGTGATAGGCTTAGTAGCAAGTATCCATGTACTCACTGGCATTTACCACACTATTCTCTCTCTCTCTCTCTCTCTCTCTCTCTTTCTCTCCCTCTCTCTCTGTGTCCCTCTCTCCAATAATCCTAGGAAAGAGGTGAAATAGACAGGTATCTTAGAGATAACTGGTGAATATATTTAGGCACTAAGCAAATGAATTCCCAGCCATAAACACCAAGTAATAGAAGTTACCTCTCAGAGAGTTTTGTTGGAAAAGAACTATTTTGGGGGGAAAAAGATGCTTTTTTAAAAAAGGTGTTTTAACTCAACTCCACTAATTAGTCCCTGCCCAGGGTTAGGTATCTCACTAGGTGCCATGGTAAAATGTTAAGTACGATTTGGCCTGCCTTTCAGATTTCTGCAGGGAAACCTCATATGTAAATAGGGAAAAGAATCTGACAGAATTGAAATGGGTATGATAAGATCATGAAGGAGGAGTAATTAATTCACTCCTAATGAGTGGGAATGGAAGAGATCACTTTTAAACTATGCAGAGGGGATATGGGAAAAGGCAACTTTTAAAAGGACTGTGCCATATGCAATTATTAATATTCAATTCTGTCAGAGGTAGAAAGGCCAATTCCATATGATTTACCTCAACCTTGAGGGCAAGAAGGACATAGAGTTCTCACCTCCATACCAACTCACATCAAGTGGCAGCAGTTGCCAGTAGTCATGTAGAGAATGATTCTGCATATTACAGGACAACGTAGACTAATAGGTGATATTAAAACTGATTAGTAATGTTTGCCCTGGCTGGAGATTCGGTAGGATTGTAATTCACCCCTATTGTCACTCTTTACTTACAATAAGTTTTAAGCCAAGGAACAGATGTGTAAGAGTAGATATACTCACCCTGTGTGAGTGAAACTTTTTCACAGTTGACCTGTCGTCTCTGTCAAGGTTTGGAAGAAGACAGAATTCAAGGGACTCATTGAGAGGTTATGTATAATGCTGTGTTGGGAAGGGCTTCCAATGATTTTCTAAACAGTCTTTATAGGGCCTGTTGTACCCTCTTAGCTACTTAACCTACTTTTTAAAACAAATCTGCATTAAGCAGCCCTCTGCCTGAGATGCATGTGCGCTACCCTGTTCCTCTGTGGTGTTGTGTTTTTATTGAATTCAAGGCTTTCATTTAAACAAAGGTCACCAAGTGGGAAAATAATTCATGATAAGCACGATGCAAATTTAATTAGAGGATGTTTTTAGGTAAAATAAAACCCAAGTCTTATGACCAAGCATAGATGTTGTTTTATAAAAGGTCAAAATTATTGTGTAAAGATTGTTTTACTACTAAGGAGCATTCATAGATGGGAGTCTGGGCTGGCTACTTAGAATCCACAGTCCAAGACAAATAAGAGAGCTTCATTAAACCCTGCTAGGGTTCAGCTTTCTACTCAGAACCTGTGTTGGATCCCAATGGAATTCTACACATTGCAATAAAGATGTTGAAATTTGACCCAGGGGTTTTAACAACAGATCCTGAAATGTCCTTTAGTTGTGATTTTGGCTAAAATTAGATGATTTTCCTTTTTAAAAATTCTGGCCCACCCTACACCAAGAAACTTAAGATTTTGTTTTAAAGTTGAATTTTAACCAGGGATTCACAGGAGAGAATGGTGAAGGACTACCTTAAAACCCACTGCCAGTGTCTTCATGTTGGAGATTGAGAGTCATAGTTTTCTCAGTGTCCTTTAGTAATCTACATTTCTCTCTAAGAGTTTGAGCGATGAACAAAATTGGGTGGGATACCACCCATCGCAAGGTCATGCATGCATCAATGCTTTTCAGAGGACCTATTGCTAGAACGACTGACTGTCCTGGTGGGTAGCCCATCACCAATGACTTATTTTAGAACTCTTCCCTCCTTGCTGGTGGGAATTTGCTCTTAGTTCTCTTGCCAGTTAACTTTTGTAACCAAAAATGTTTATGTAGGATTAGTTAGAACATGGCATAGCTCTTGTATGATGACAAAGTAGAAAGGAGAGAACTATCAATTCAGAAAAAGTTGATTAGAGGCCCAGCCAAGTTATTAGTGCACTGACTACTGAGCCATATGAATTGGGTTCATTTTTATGCCTGGAATATTTTGAGTGCAAAGGATAAAGAGGGATGGATGGCTCCTCTTCAGGTCTAAGCATAAGATAAGTGTAATACAGTCAAGCTACTTTTTTCTTGTGTGACAGGAAAAGCATTAGTAGACATGGAAAATGGAAGAAGAAATGGGTTTGGGATTTTAATGAAATCTGTGTTTTGAGGGACTGGAGAGATAGCTCAGCTTATAGAATACATTCCAAAGAAACATGAGGGCCTTAGTTCAGATCCCCAGGAACCACCTAAAAGTTCAGTGACCTGCCAGTCAGCCTACCTGAATTGGGGGTCTCAGGTTTTAAGAGAGTCCTCATTTCAAATATAAGATGAAGGATAAATGCTCTATGTTGACTAATTGTGCATAAGCACACACACACACACACACACACACACACACACACACACACACACCTTTATTTTAACCTGGAAATAGGTTTCAGACTCTAAAGAAGCACAGAGAAAAGGTGGACATGGGTTTGAGGGAGAATGTATCTTGTTAGAACTTGCAAGAGTTGGGTGGTGGTGCACAGGCAGGCAGGACCATTAACTTTCTTGTTTCTGGACCCAATGACACTTGGGAGTTTGAACTACATGTCTGTAGAAATTGATGTAACATAGGACAGGATACTAGACCCCTTCCATAGGGTGGACTTGCTTCTGAGGTGTGATCAAGAGGTAGGCTTCATTTTGTAGAAGATTACCGTCCTGCTGCAGTACCAAAATAAGTGAGGGAAGCTGATTTAGCCCAGTCAAGGAAATGAACAGAAAGCAGGTAGATTTTCACAGCATCCCTCACTGCTTCACCCCATGGGCACCAAGCCCCTCTCATTCTTTGCAGTCCTTGAGTTTGAATTTAATAGCAGTAGCAGAGTTAAATTAACTTCCAAAAGAGTCCTCCTCAGGCCAGCCATCCTTGATGTGAGTGGGTAGTTCAAAGGCGGCATCAGAGAAGGAACTATCTCAGGACACCACCATTCCTCCCTACTGTAAATTTCCATTTTACAAGAAGTCAGCTGCCCTGTCCTTTAAATCAGGCAGGGGCAAGCCCTCACTGCAGTACTGGCTGCCTTCAGGTCAGTTAAGCAGACACTGCAGCAGGAGCTAGGGAGCTCTTGGGATGCAACCTGAAGCAAGTAGGCCAACAGTCATCTCCCACAGTGTCTGGCATATATCTAGGATGGGTTGTAGGGAAGACATGTCTAGCATTATTTTCTGCCTTGCCTTCCTTCTACCCTTCCCCTAAAATGCTCATCCGCAAGATGAATGTTTAAGGCAGGAGTAGGGGAAATTGCCTTGAAACAAATGAACACCTAAACTTCCCGTTTGAGGAGCAATCATTTAAGTGGCAGCCCTTGCCATGGGTACCTTTTAGAAGTAGGTATATTTATGTTCATTTCTCAGTTTCTGATAGGAATAGTGAGACACAGTGAGGCCCAATGACTTGTCAAGATTACATGACAAAGTGGTATTTCAGTCCAATTTGCTGTTGGGTTCTTACTGATATTTTTAAAGTTTGTTTAAGTTACCGTATGTTAATTATACATAATATTGGTTTCCATGATGACATTTCATGTATATATTTTTCATCAGTTCTTCCATTACCTACTCATATTCTCCTCCCACTAATTCTAATTTCCTTCTAAAGTCTATCTGTCCCCCCCTCACATATTTTTTTTTCCATTTTTAATTTTTTGGTGATCAAATGAATTTAACTAGGGGATACTTACTTGGACATGGGTACTGGGTTGTCTGCTATTTCTTAAAACCCCTTTTAAGAATACCACACCACTCCCATTGTGTTGAAAGTGGGTTGTTGCTAACCAGGCTCTACAGTTAACCCTCATATGAAATGGCACAGCATATATTTGGTGGGCTATGGAAGCGGGTGGGTTTCCTCTGGTCTCTTTGGCTTCTTATGCTCCGAGATGTGGCTGTGTTTTCATTTCTCTGCCTTTCTTGTTTATATTGCCATGTTCTCAGATGTAGTGTGCTGTCCCCAAACCAGACACCATCTCTTTCTTTCTCTCTTTCTCTCTCTTGTAGGCACGGTGCTGTTGTGCCAGGCCAACCAGGAGGGATCTTCCATGTACAGTGGCCCCAGTTCACTTGTATATACTTCTGCAAGTAAGCCCACAGTGTGGCTCTCTTTGTTTTATGATATGTATATATGAGTACACTCATCTCCCTTGCCATGTAAGTCTCTGCCCCTCCTTTGAACTCATCTCCTTCCTGCTGCACTCTCCATAAGGTAGAATGGTGTTCCATAAGCATGTCGGTTTCTCCATTGCCTTAACATCTAAATCCCTCTGCTTGCTCCCATTCATAGTAATCCTGCCTCCCAGGTATGCACCAGCCATTCTCCATTAAATCTGTCCTGACTAACAGCAAGAATTGGGCATGGAAATTTGTTGGTGGGGAAGATTGTGGGAGGGAGGGAAACTAGAGGCCATTGCTTGCATTGATAATAGATCTGCAAATTAATGGTAACACATTTTAAATGTGTAAGCCACCTAAAATGTCCCCCATAGCCCAATAGGTATCTTGGTTTGTCTCCTTGTAGATGGAGTTCACTGTGGGACATATAGCCAGCTTATGGCTTATTTGCAAGGCTTGTGAGCCTGATGTGAGGGGAGCTAAATTAAGAGGTTTTTTTTTTCCAATTTAACTGGAAAACAGCAATTCAAAACCACTCTGGTTAAATTGTGTGTGTGTGTGTGTGTGTGTGTGTGTGTGTGTGTATGTGTGTGTATTATATGTACATATATATGTAAATAAATACATCTAGATGTAAATATAGTCATCAAGAACCAGAGATGGGAGACTAATCATAAGCTTGGATGGAAATCCTGGAGGTGGAGCACCCTCCCTGATTCCAGAGCAGACTGGACAACCAATGCCAAACCTAGGCTCTTTCGGCCTCCTTTTTCCGTATCTTAGCCAGGACTTAGTCCTTATTTACTATCTAATAAAGAGAGTATATGTAGGGCTGGGAGGTTTCTTTAGTTGGCAAATGTGTCTTCTTTAGATCTAGTGCCCAAAAGAATGTCTGAAGGTCCTTGGGATGGCCAATGGAGTTCTGAAAGACAGGTAGTTTTGAAGTGCAAGCACCATACTCACACAATTGAAAGCAAGGAGATTTCTCATGTCTGGGAAAAACAGCTCAGTCCCCAGAGTGTGAGAGTGAGATACACTAGAGAGGTCATCTGAGTCCAAAAGTCTAATGGTAACAATATAGGGACACACTGATTGTATAAGACATGGAGATCATCAGCTATTTCATATTCAAACTCAGTTATGAGCTGGTTAAATGATGAGGGTCATTTTTTTATGCCCCATGGAATTATAATCCCTGACAAAAAGTGGTTCTTTCTGAATGGAGGTAAATTGTCCCTTGTAAGTCACCATAGATGTTAGCATTCTCCATGCCTGCTCCAGGTAGGTATTATACTGCTTGATTTGCAGGTAAGGGAGTTGGGGCACCAAGGACAGTGAATTATCCGGAACAGGGGAGCTCCTCAGTGTTCAGAGATATTTACAAACAATTGGTTCTTTCCACTTGCCTGCCCATCCATTTTCCAGAGAACTGTTGAAGTTTTGTGTTACTATCGATCCACAGAACTTCTAGAAAAAACCCTCTACATATGTGTTCTATAGGACAGTGTGGGTGGGTCTTGGAGACAATAATTATTTGAATTCATCACACTAATTAGCCACATGGGGAGAGCAGTCAGTTAACATATTAGACAGATCGGCTCTGTATACTTTTGTGATACTCTTCCTTCTTATTTACAAGGTGAACCAGACACAACTTGGAAAGTACTAATTTGAATTTGTCTAGCTATTCTAAAGCAAATTTGGCTCGTATATTCTATATCAAATATAGAAATATCACACAAACTCTCTGTTGGGGAAAATGATGTCAGGAGATAGCAAATTAAAGCTGCAGGTTAGACCCCATCCTTACCCATTCTATAAGGATTGTAAAACCAAACTAATTGGAGTGTGTATTATTGCCAGGTGTGGTGGTACATAGATTTGATCCCAATACTAGGGACTGAGAAAGGCAGATGTATCCTGAGTTTGATACCAACCAGGCCTATGAGCTATGTAATGAGAACTTGTCCTAGAAAATGTGTATTTTATATTTATATTACTTCAACATATATTCTTGATAGGTGCCTGATATTCTAAGCTATTACAAAATGTCTCTTACAGAATCAGTGTCTAAACCTTCATGCAAAGGGTCTTTGTTAGTCCTAAGAGAATATGGTGACATCACTGGCTCAAATATATTCCACAAGCTTAAAGAGATCCTATTTTAAGTAATGTCAATCAGCATGCCTACACATCTTCAACTTCTTATTGTCAAGGATTGGCCATGTGACCTTTAGAAAATATGCTAATGGCCTCCTCATATGCTATTGTTTAATTATATTTTAATCTGTTGCCCCAGTTGTTGAATGTTCAGGTTCATAGCAATTATTTTCAAATATATTAAAATCAATGCCCTTTTCTATAGCGGTCTTAAAGGAAGCAATTAATAGCTAATTTCATTTTTTTAAAGTTTTTAAAAGAAGCACAACCTAGTTTCTTTCACTAAGACTCTTGCCTGGTTGTTTATCTTAAGCAATGATATTCAGATTGACAGGCTGATTGTGTATTGTGTCAGAGCAAAGAGCTCCACTAGAGCCAGGGAAGGTTGGTCACAACCCTGGGCACACTGCCCAGGCTTCCTCTCCCCGCCATTGCTTTTTGGTTAGCTGTATGCAGAAAGATGCCACCTTTGCAAGATTCATCCCAGCTTGCTCTTTCTTACCAGGTGAAAACACCTATCTAGAACGAGCTATAGTTCCTGCTCTTAGAGCATCCAGCCAACTGGTCTAGGATCCTCTTCTCTCAGGTTAAACTCTCACAGGGCAAATAGCTCCATCTTCTCTTCTCTCTGAGACCTGAATGATGCAGAAACTTTCAATAGGAACTCTGCTCTTCTTTCAAATGGTGGCTCCCTTACTTCTTAGTAATGTCTTATGGCTTGTTTTCTAATCTTGAAGATTCAGGTATTTCTCTTTTTTTCTGAAAGTTATGATCCTGAAAAAATGTATATGATAGACTCTGTGGATTGTTCATATATAAACTGACTTCTGATACTATTCTTCAAATTGAGGGCTCTCTCCATTTCTATTATGCTTTTTTTATTAGTTAAAATGATCTTTAAATTTAAATATACTGTGATCAGATTCTTCTACTCCCCAAGTCCTTTTACTTCCTTTTTCTCTCCCTAGCTAGCCAACTTTAAGTTCTAAAACGAAACAACAAAAACAACAAAAAAAGCAAGAACCCAATACAACAATAAACTTCTCCAAAACCAAGAAAACAAATTAAAATGACATAAATAAAAAACAGAACAAAAAATTGAACCAAATAAAACTAAACTGTAACCCAAATACAAGCATACAACCAAAAGGCAATCCTCTGGAATCTATTATATACTTACTAGTCAACTGCTCCTGAACAATGACGCTTGCCCCGAGTGGTGGTCCCTCCACTGGAGAAAACTGCTTTTCCCCTCTCAGAAGGTATAAATGACAATTTAGTTCTGAACATTTACATTAGTGGTTAATTTTCATTCATTCATTCATTCATTCATTCATTCATTCATTTGAAACAATATAAAATGCAATAAGGTAACTAAAAACTATGAAATCAAAATTTGACAAGACAAATGAACAGAAGAAAAAAACCTAAGAGAAGGCACAAGAACCAGAGACCCACTCAGTCTTGCAAATAGAGGACTTTCATTGAAATCCTTACTGGAAGTTTTATGTATGTATAGTTATAATGTTGAGGACCTGGTGTAGACCTGTGCTACTTTAGACTCTGTGAGTTTATATTAGGTTTGCTCATGTTGATTTAGAGGACTTTGCTTCCTTGGTATCCTCCATCCCCACTGACTCTTACTCTCTTTTCTGCCTCCTCTTTTGTGCATTTCTCTGAGTTCTGAGGGGAGGAATTTGATGGAGACATTCCATTTAGGACTAAGTGTTCCATGGTCTCTCACTCTGTGCTCAGTGTCTGTCTGTGGTTCACTGTATTCGTTCCCATCTGCTACAGCAGGAAGCTTCTCCGATAATGGCTGAGCAAGGCACTAATTTATGAGTAAAGCAGAAGGTTGTTAGGAGTCATTTCATCACTACTTGTTTTTGTTTTAAGACCAGAATGGTTTAGTTTACTCAAGGACTCTGGGATAACTAGTCTCAGGTTCTTGTTCACCTAAGCAGTGTTGGGTGTTGTTTCCCTCTTGTGGAGTGGGCCTTAAATCAAACCAATTATTGGTTATGCCCACAAGCTTTCTGCCACCATTGCTCTAGCATTTGTTGCAAGCAGAACTCCACAGGAGATCAAAGCATTCTCGGCTAGCTAAGTGTTCCTATTTCTCCATTGGTAGCAAACAGAGTATCTTCCTGTACCAAATACAAGAGAACAGAGGATTGAGGCTCTATGTAGGCACCAGATCAACATTTCCATGTTCAATGAGTTTTGTAGGTATTGTAGTCAACAATAGGGCCTTGCTGTCAGTTTGTGCAGAACAACTTATGTATAGTCCTGGCAATTTCCAAGAGGTCCTTCAGGCCAGCAACACAATTAGATGTAACCCAGTCCCCATGCTGAGAGCTTCTTTGATAACATAAGATGTCCAATTGAGATGCTGTATCCCCCATTTTTAGCAATTTAATTTAGATTACCTCCATATATGTATATAATTCAGAAAGTCTACTATATTAGGTTTCCCCATGGCTCTCAAAGCCCCTTAATTTTAGCTGTCTCTCTGTACATTCCCACCCATAACTGCCTTTCCTCAATTCCCTTTTAATCCTTCCATTTCGGTTTCTGCCTTAGTCCATCAATAATTCTCTATTCCATTTTCCTTTTACAAGGGAACTAGGTTAAGAAATTGTTCCCTCTAGTTCCTTACTCTATATCTATCCTATGTGGTTCCATGGACTGTAGCTTGGTTTTCATTGACTCAACGTATTATCCACATATAAGCAAATAAATATTGTCCTTCTGGGTCTGGGATACCTCACTCAGGATAATTTTTTTTCTAGTTCTATCCATTTGTCTGCAATTATCACGATGTCATTTTTAAAAAGTGGCTAAATAAAACTCCATTGTTAAAATGGATCATGTTTTCTTTCTCCATTTTTCTGTTGAGGGACATTTAGATTGTTTCCATTTCTGTCTCTTATGAATGGTGCAGCACTTACATGGTTGGGCAAGTGTCTCTGGGGTAGGATAAAGCATCCTTTGTGGATATGCTAAAGAATGGTATAGAGTGATCTTGAGACCAGTTAATTCCCATCGTCTTCAAGAACTGCCACTCAGGATTCAACAGTGACTCTGAGTTTGCATGCCCACCAACAATGTGTGTTTTCTGTTTACTCCACATCTTTACCAGTGTGCTTTCTCACCTGTTTTGACCATTTTAGCCAGTCTAATAGATGCAAGATGGAATCTCAAAGTAGTTTTGCTTTGCATTTCCCTGATGGCTAAACATGTCAAACATTTCATTAAGTGTTTCCCAGCCATTTCAGTTTCCTCAATTTCAAGTCGTATCAAAAGCTACAATAATAAAACCAGCATGGTATTGGCACAAAAACAAGACACGTTTTTCAATCAGTGTAATCAAATTGAAGACCTAGACATTAATTTATACACATGGACCCCTGTTTGTTTGGTTTTTTTTTTGTTTTTTTTTTGTTTTTTTTTTTTGTAAAGAAGCCAAAATACACACTGAGGGGGGCGGGGGTAGACAGCATCTTTACAAATGGTACAGGTCAAATTTGACATTGACATGTAGAAAAATGCATCCATACCTATCACCCTGCACAAAACTCAACACCAAATGGATCAGTGATTTTGACATAAAATGAGATACACTGAACCTGATAGAAGACAAAGTAGGGAATAATAGCCTTGAAGTCATTGGCACAGGAAATGACTTCAGAACAGAAACCTATTAACACAGGCACAAAGAACAACAATTATGTGGGATCTCATGAAACCAAGAAGCTTCTATAAGGCAAAGGACACCATCATCTGAACAAAGGGCTCAATGTACAGAATG
>JADRCC010165826.1:0-14741 GCA_019843855.1 Hylomyscus alleni
TGTGTGTGTGTGTGTGTGTGTGTGTGTGTGTGTGTGTGTGTGTGTGTTTGCACGTGTGTGCATGAGGGAGCACCCATACTAATACACTGCCATTTATGTATCAGACTCCAAGTTCTGACACAATTCCCCTGTGCCCCTGTATATATACACCAAGATGATTGTTCCCAGAGAAGAATAACTCTTAGTACCCCAACAGCAAATCCCATTATGGTGGACACTCCTGCTCCCCACTCCTCAATGCCATAGTAAATGGAAGTACAGGAAAGTGTCTTTTCATAGCTACGATGCAGTAGGATGGGACAGAGTGACTCTGGACACCTCTGTGCTACGCTTGATCTAACGCTGCATGGGAGGAAGCCATGCCGCAATCCCCACAGAGGCCCCCTAGGAGCCAGTTTGATGCTCTCAAGGAGAAGAATGTCCCCACTCCGTTTCCTGTTCATCATGATGTCGGGAAGACAAATGAGGTCATGTCTAATACTGGGGTAGAACGATGACTCTGTGCAGACCAGGGTTAGTATGCTTATAACTAGTTGAGGTTTCCACTTTCCCCACCTCATAGTCCATTTGTTATTCTGGTGTGTTAAAAGGTCAGGCCTTCAGCTCCAACTCCTAAAGCCAGAAATCCTCAGCCTGTGCTCATTCTCTGCCTAACCCTTTTGTGCAGGTAGGGAACATGCGCATAGCAAGCAAGCCTTACCAAGGCACCATCTCTAATCTGAAAACTTGACAGTCCTGGACTAAAGTCTGGGACTCCACAAAGCGCCTGGGGGTCGAACATAATCATAATGTGCATGCTCATAAACTTTCAGATAGAGTTTGTTGTTTTATAAGCATCTGCTGCTAAACTGAAAGGATGGAGAAAGGATGGGGATATCCGGAACTCCCAGAGGTACAGAGACCCAAGCATATTCCACTGGTCTTCTAAGGTTTAAACATTCTCTGCTTCTCAATAAGGAAAAATGAGAAAGGAAGGAAGGTAGGAAGGAAGGGAGGGAAGGAGAGAGGGAGGGAGAGAGGGAGGGAAGGAGGGACGGAGGGAGGGAGAGAGAGGAAGGGAGGGAGAGAGGGAGGGAGGGAGGGGTAAGGTCCTATGGAGGAGAGAGAATACAAGCACCCACAGGCAGTGTAGTGATTGCTGGCTGAGTTAGCTTTAGGTAAGGGCCCAGGTTGTTATATTTCTCTAGAACATGGGTTCTTAACCTGTGAGTAGCAGCTATCAGAAAATACGTATTTCTCATGGTCTTAGGAACCCCTAACTACACATTTATTTTCGTTGCTACCTCATAACTGCTATTTTGCTGCTGAGCGCTATCTCCTAAGACCATCAGAAATATGGCCATGACCCACAGGTTGAGAATTGTTGCTCTTAAAGGTGCGCATGCTTCTCAGTCCTCTCCCTGACCCTCTGATCATGATCCAAGGCCAAGTGCTTCTTCTGTATCTGAATCCTCTTTCTCGATGGAAGGAAGGAACTCCTATCCCAGAGTTGTTGGGACCCATCCCTACTCCTCCCAGCTCGAACCCAGAAGGAAGTGTGGTCACTGGGATGGAGAATGCAGAGCAAGTGTATATGGTCTGCTTATCCTATTCACCTCTGGGGCAAGCAGGGGCATGAGTCAGGTCAATGGCTGAATTTCTAAACAGGCCTCAGTTTGGAAGGGGCTGTGTACCTGCCAGTCCCTTAGGAATCTCTTAGTCTGCCCTGCCTGATGCCCTCAGAGGAGGCCCAGGGCTGCCAGTTTCTGCAAACTTCAGCACAAACCTTACCTTTGTTTGTCTGACAGGGGTCCTGGTTCCACACAATTCAGGAAATACTCCCTTGCTAGGTTTAAGGAGTTTTGGAATCCAGAGTCAGGTCCCAGCCTCCTCTCTAAAGGGCCTCTGCTCTGAGCTTGGTGTCCAACCCTTGCCATCACCCTCTATCCAAGATGCTTTAGGGAACAGAATAGCATATGGCAACCAATCTGACTGGGGACACAGCCAGGCATTCCTGACAACTTGAGGCTGCCAGGGTGGCCTGATTAGCAAGATGGATGGCCCAGCAGTGCCCTATACAGGCCAACTCTGCAGTGGCTTGGACTGTGCTTAGCTCTGTACTGGCTGCATCTGCCTACCCCTGCCTCATGGGCCCTGAAGGCCCAAGGCCACTGTCAGCCTTATTAGGACAGAATAGTGGCTGGCAAGGACAGCCAGCTTGCACTGGCTTCCTTCTGCAGTAAAGTGTGAGGAATTGTTTGATTTGCTGAGCCGGCCTGAGGCGTCTCCCAGCTGATGGCTACACAAGGGGTCCTGTCTCAGCCACAGGGCAGAGGTGGCCCATGGACATGGGCAAGATCTGGAGCTCAGAGGCAGCAGGCACAGAATTCCAGAATTCCAGAATTCCCAGGTCCAGAATTCCCAACAGTACCTCCTTTGGGCCGTGGCTTTTCCATCTCTGAAAAGAGAACTCTGGACCACAACCTGGATGGCACATGGGTCTGCTGAATAGAGCACTTGGAGGATGGAAAAATAATGCTCTAGAATGTTGGCATATGGATATGTAGACATGGATGTTGTACTGGCTGGTTTTGTGTGTCAACTTGACACAGGCTGGAGTTATCACAGAGAAGGGAGCTTCAGTTGGGGAAGTGCCTCCATGAGACCCAGCTGTGGGGCATTTTCTCAATTAGTGATCAAGGGGATAGGGCCCCTTGTGGGTGGTGCCATCCCTGGGCTGGAAGTCTTGGGTTCTATAAGAGAGCAGGCTGAGCAAGTCAGAAGAAGCAAGCCAGTAAGAAAGATCTGTCCATGGTCTCTGCATCAGCTCCTGCTTCCTGACCTGCTTGAGTTCCAGTCCTGACTTCCTCTGGTGATCAACAGCCATGTGTAAGCTGAATAAACCCTTTCCTCCCCAACTTGATTCTTGGTCATGATATTTGTGCAGGAATAGAAACTCTGACTAAGACAGATGTGTAGCCCTTCATAGATTTTTCTCAAAGCTTGGCTTCATGGGTAGCTTTAATGTCATTGGCCACTCCAGTCTGAGACCCGAGTTCCAGAGGCCTGCCCAGCAGTGGTTTTAAAGGAGAGTTGGCCCTGAGCTGGGATAACAGGACAGTGGGTGGGCAGAGGGTATGTACTACGTGCAGAGGCTGTGAAGGCAAGGAGGACAGTGAGGGCAGCAGGCTTTTACTTATGTGACCATGCACGTGTGCATACACACAGAGATGCACAGACATACATGTACCATGTGCATAGACACTCAGAGACACATACAGATACGTACTATACACACAGTCACACATCATACACACATATACACACACACACACACATACTCACACATACTATGTGTGTAAGTTTGTGTATGGGCATAACTTTTGTGAGTGTTACTATAATAGTCAGCTAGGCCTCAGAAAGACCAAACAAATGTTGCTTCCTATTCCATCTGAGGCTTATTGTTGTTGGGACAAACAAGTTGGGCAGTGCAGAGCCCTCCCCAGTGTGGGTAGCATCACCTGGTCTATTCAGGTCTTCAGCCAGAACAAAATGGTGGAAGATGACTGAATTCGTGCTCCCTTCTGCCATGCATGCCTGCAGGACATGGAGTCTGGCTTCTTGCCTTGGACTGGGGTTTATGCCATCAGATTCTCAGAGTCCCTTGATTTCAGCCTTCACACTGGAACTGATGATACCAGCAATGTTCTCAGCCTCCAACCTACAGGTTGCCGATAGAGAATGCTTCAGCCTCCAGCCTACTGTGAGTCAATTTCTTATAATGATCACATCTGTTAGTGGGTTTCCTCCACTGCATCTATACAAATGCATATCAAACATTACCCATACACAGAGCCCCCCTTCAAAACACATGTGATATACACATAGCTCATATATACATGTATGTATGTATATGTATATGCATATATGGTATGTGGGGGTAGGGAGTATATACTGCAGACATATATATGTATATGATATATATACATATAATACATACACACAACATATACATACCACATGCATGCTGCACACACACCACATGTATATGCCACTCCCTTACATGCACACTGCACACATACACATACAATATGCACATACACACTTACCATACACACACCCATACACACACACATCTGCTGCTTCTGCCATGACTATTGCAGCATCACGTATTATGGCCCTATGGATCTACTTAAAGCAAAAAATCTCAGGATAGAGCTTAGCTGTGATGTCTGTAGACCCTTCCCATGTCATTTACAGCTTTGCCTCATCTCACAAACCACTGTCGTGATGTTCAATCCCATCATGCACCAGTTTCGAAGTAATGTAATCCAGGGACCATGGACTGAAGGAGACTGTGACCTCAAATAAGTTTCATCTTCCACAAGTTACTCTGTTGGAGATTTTGTCACTGTATAGAGAGAACCAACGAAAAGCCTTGCAACACTACTGGTCAGATTAGAGCATATTATGGGCTGAATAAAATTCATCTGCCAAATTCCTCATCCCCAGAAACCAAGCATGTGACCTGTGTAAGAACAATGGCAAGGAAGTCTGTACATGTTAGATTCTGATGCAACCATTATGGATGTAACTATGGGATACATGAAGGGCTGCAGCCATTTTTCAAGCATTTTTGATCCATGGTTGAAGGTGCCAAGGGGACCCTGAAGATCCAGAACTGTAGTGGGCTGGCCTGATGCTGCTTGCATTATAATGCTAATAAGGAGCTCCCAAGACTGGTTACTCCAAAGATGAAGAGAATCTGCACCTAAGACACTGAGTGACCCTGCCTCCAGTTAATTGTGATTGGTAAATAAAGATGCCAACAAGGAATAGCAGGGCAAAAGGGATATAGGTGGGGTGGGATTGAGGTTCAATGAGCATGGAGAGGACCAAAAGGATAGAAGGAGGAGGAAGAAACTGTCATGGAACAAGATGAGGAGGAGGAGGAGGGGGGAAGAGGAAGAAGGAGAAGGGGAAGGAGAAGGAGGAGGAAGAGGAGGAGGAGGAAGAGGAGGAGGAGAAGGAAGAGGAGGAAGAAGAGGAGGAGGAGGAGGAGGAGAAGGAAGAGGAGGAGGAGGAGTAGGAGGAGGAGGAGGAGGAGGAGGAGGAGGTGTAGGACAGAGAAGGAGAGCCACCGTAGGCACAGACCAGAAGGAACATAGTAAATAGTAAGTGGTAACTCAGGGTTATCGATAAAAAAAAAGTAGGTCCTAACAGTACGGACGGTAGGTAGCTGCCCAGCTATTGTGCTGCCTAAGGCTATTTAAAAATATAAAGGCTGTGTGTGTCTTTCATCCAGGAACATGAGTGGTCTAAGGCGGGAAAGAAGCCCTGGGCTGGGATTTTTAATATTTTTTACTGCGCAGAACCACCTGAATGTCCCTGCAGACATAATTATAGATCTCAAGGTGTAATCTCCCTGGATTAGGTGAGCTTGAAATGTAGAAGAAGTGAAGATGAGAAGGACTGAGAACGGGTAGAACCTGGATACCACAAGCAATGGATATTCAGATATTCAGAGCCCACCACTATGGAACAGCCTGCAAAGGGCCTGCCTTGGAGCTGGAAGGAGGAGTGGAGCCTCTGGTCTCCGAATCTCTGAGAAAGTATCCAACTGCTTGAGGCCACCCACTTATTGTGGTGGTTTAAATGAAAATGCCTTCCATCCTAGAGACCCACACTAAGTGGCACAATTAGGAGATGTGTCCTTGCCTGAGGAAGTGTGCCACTGAGGGTGGTTTCAAGCCAAGCTTAGTGTCACTCTTTCTGCTGCCTTCTGATTGGGATGTAGAACTCTCAGCTACTTTTCAGCACCATGTCTGCCTGTGTGCCACCATGCTTCCTGCAGTGATGATGGGCTAAACCTCTGAACCTGTAAGCCAGCCCCAATTGAACGCCTTCCTCAGTAAGATTTGCCATGGTTATGGTGTCTCTTCACAGCAAAAACCCCAACTAAGACACACTCATGATGAGTTGCAATAGGAAGCTCCTATAGACAGCAAAAGCAGATGAAAGGGCTTGTGAATGGGCTTTTCACTGGGGAATGGAGTGGCTGACTCAGCCTTCACATTGGTGGGGGGGGGGGAGAAAAGAAGATAGTTTTAGGGGTTCCATTATGCAGGGACCAGAAGGCAAGGTGGACCTTGACACTTAGATCCAAGAGCCAGAAAAACCATATCCTGGTGGCCTGAGGACATAGGTCCCTGTTGACACCACACCAGGCCATACTGATTGAAAAAAGACCTATGGATTCAATTAGAATCTCATGTTCATTGTTTGAAGTCAAGTCTCTGCCCTCAGTGCAGGGTAGCACCAGATGTATTGAGAGCCTCCCCACCCAGCATGTAGAACTGACAGACAAAAAGTCCACCCATCTGCAGAAAAGTCCCCTTTGTCCCTCTGATCTCCTGGGATCCTGGGCAGCCACTCATCTCGCACATATTTCTAAGGGTTGTTTTTAAGACAGTTAGGTGCTCTGCAGTCCCTGTCAAGACCCTCCTTTCACCCAGTCTCCCCTGTGTAACTCTTCAAGTGCATTCTTGGAGGAGGTCAAGAGCCTTGATACAGGGATATAGCTGGCTGTCCTAGCAAGGTGCCCATGTGGGCAGTTTCCCTGCACTCCTATTCAGCATGGAGCTGTCCTCCACTGAAAGGACTATTTTTTTTCTATTCTGTAAGATTCTCTACCATGCACCGAAATGATCACCCTTTCAATAACCTGGAGGTGTCGGCTTCTGTTCCAGGTGATTAATCAGACTTTATTTGCCTTGTGGTTGGAGTTTATGCAGGCTGGGAAGCTGCTTCATATTTTATAGCCCATCTGCTGCATTCCAACAGTGGTCAAATCGAGCTGATGGCTAATGAGGGAGGTGAGGGATCAATCCAAGAGCCTGTGGACGTTCTCCCACTTGACTCCTGAGGAGAGTCCTGTGTGGGGACTGTCACTTACTCAGGCCTTGACGATAATCCTTCCAGAAGCACTCCAAGGAACTGAGCGAGCTCTCCAGCAGGTACTCTGCTCAGGCACATGGGCCACTAGCCAGGCTCCTGTGAACCGCTAAATCATTTCTAGTAGATTCTACGACGAAGTAGGATTTTCAAGGTCCTTTCTTCTGTGAATGATAGTGATAGATACAATGTCAGCCCCACTCCGTGCGCCGCCTTCTCTTCTGGCATGAGTCCTAAAGAAATAAATGCCTGGCACTTGTTGGCCTGTGTCTGGTAGTGCTTATTTATGGCCATGATAGGTAGATTAAGAGTAAGCTGGTAGATGGAATGCTTAATAGCAATAAGAAGTTATCAGGTTAATTACTGATGCTTACAAGCAAGCTTGAGCAAGCCCACATAGCCTGCAGAAATAGACCAACTTCCAACCTGGGCTGGGTGCTTGTGAAAGGCTTCTAAGGAGAAGAAAGCAACCGTGACTCCGGGCTTCTCCTTTCCAAGATGCTGGGGATTTAGACCAGTGGACTAAAAACAGAACCCTGGGAAGACAAAGACTGGATCTCTAACAGGAGAGCAGTGAGATATGTCGCTAAGACTGGGATGAATACTCAGGTCCTCAGCAAGGAGAGGAGGGGAGATGGCATGGGGGACTGACAGGACAAGCAGGACAGCCTGGGGTTCTTTACAGTGACTGCTGTGGCAGGGCACTGCGGGTGCTAACACACGTGCATGCCTTCCTGCTGTTTAGAGGTCAGAAATCTGAAATCTGACCCACGGAGCAGAAATCAGAGCTTTGAATTGTTCACCCCTTTCCTGGAGAAGCTGAACAACACCCTTGCTTTATCCACAGTCTAGATCTAAAGTCCTTGGCTCGGGGCCTTGTCGGCCACCATCAATCTGACACCGCAGCATCTTTCTCAGTCCTCCTGCTGCCTCCTATGCCTTACTTAAACTCCTCCTGGAAAGGTCACGATGATTTCAGGATGCCCCACGATAATTCAGAACCTCCATCTTAGGTCCTTAACCTCGCACCTATCTGTAGGCTTTCACATCTCACAAAGCATTATGTCTACTGGGACAAGGACCAGACATCAGCCTCTTGGCTGATGATTTTTCATCTCAGCACAGAGACTGTGGGGGACCTCGAGATCATGAAGCCTCATTCCTGCTGAATCCAGAGGTCTTCCCGGAGCTTGAGGAGTAGATGTTTATTGAAGACCCAATTATGCCAGGCCTGAGTCACAGACTATGGCTGCTGCCTATCACTGTCCATTGGGAGCACTTCACCCCAGAAATCTGAGTGTTCCTGGAGTGCTTCCTGAGAAAGGGAGGGAAAGCCCTGGGCCAGGCTATTAGGAGTGGAATGAAAGCTAGTTTAAATAACCAACTGAGGTTATCCACAAACACACCTATAGTGGCCTTTGGGTTGCACTAGACAAAGCTACCTACTGAACGGGGTTGATCTGGCCAAGAGGACAGGGGCTGCATTTTCTAGAAGTACCATGACTGTGGACATTTCCTCTCATAGTAGTAAACACATGGATGCCATTCTCCCTGGATAACTGGGCAACCAGGTAGACCACACTTTCATCCACACTGCTTTGTCCCCTCTGTGCTCCTGGCTACTCACTACCTGCCAAAATGATTTCCCACATGTACAGATGCTAGACATCTGCTTACCTTGGTGAAGATAGAAGCGCTCTGCTCTGAGCTCGAGTGGGCCTGCTCAGATGTCTATTCTAGTAGAGCCAAGAATGCTCATAACATATAGGGCTTCCTACACCTGAATCCCTGAACCACCTCCCACTAGATTCCCTTCCTATCACCTTCTCTGCCATCTAGGGCCCTCTTTCCAAAGCTCAAGGAGGTCCTGTTGCCTTCTGTGAGAGAACTCTCGCAGCTTCCAATCAATTCAGAGTGGAGTTATTTCTGAAGGAAAGTCAACCTCACATGAAGACATTCAGAGACGCACTGGGATCCTTCATCAGCTGCAGTGTTATGCCAGTTATGCCAGTAACTTCAGGTGGAGATGGACCGGGTAGGTGGTGGGTACACCGGCTGGAGTGCAAAGTAGACAGAGCATGTCCTTTGTGTGACAGCAAGGGAGGAATTTTCTTACCGGCACGCTATTGACTCTTGCTGAGACCTCAGAGAAACTTAATTAACCTATCGCTCCTCTCTCTTCTGTTTGGCGGCAGAAATGGGGTGCTCTCATTGCACAGATTCCTTCTATTCAGAAATCCCATAATCCTGGTGACCCTGCAACTTTTAAAGTCACTGTGACACAGAGAACTCTAGGAGACAAAGCAGAAGCCCCAAGAGATCCCCACCTAAAGACACTCCAGCAGAGCCATCCATATTCCTAGAAGCCAGAGGTTTAGACTTAGCCCTTCCCTCCTCTGTCTCCGTTAGCCATGGGGCTAGCTCAAGGACTCTCTTCAGTCTGTGCCTCCAGACACAGCAAGCTATCGGGTGGTGTCTTTCCCACTTAGCCTCTCCCTTCTCAGACTGCACAGTTTTTCTTGAGCACCCCCAAGCCCCACTGAAGCACCATAGCATCTTATAACCCAAAAGCAAGAACCCAGAGTCTGATCAGAGGCGGTCCATCTTAAGGAGACTAAAAGCAGTACCTGCCTGGAAGGGGTGGAGTCAGATGCTATGGCTAACGGAGCTTTCCTGCAGCCTGTGTTTTACTGCTGTGTACTGTTCACAATGGCAAGTTGCTTGCAGCTTTTTATAGACCCATATGGTTTGTCAACACTGGGCATTGTTTATTCCACCATAATCAAACCTCCTCAGCTGTCCTTGGTGGGTTTGACAAATGTACCTGCCTGCGCGACTCTGGTCTAGAAATTCCATCAGTTCCACCGTTTCCCATGTGACAACAGATGTCAGTCTTCTGCTTGAAGGTCCTCAATTTTTAAGTCTTGATATACAGGTAATGCCCACAAGGAATGCCACACCTTATTCCATGAAATAAGAGTCCTCCTGTGGGCAAGACACTGATTGTCATACAGACTGGGCACCCTGAGAAGATTGTGTCAATCCGACATCTATGGCCTACCACCCCCCAATGGCTTCAGCTGCTCTGACCTCACTTGTCCCCTACTGTCTCAGTCATACCATGGCAGCAGCATCTACAGGGATCAGCTCTAGGTCGAGAATGCAGGAAGTGCCTAGCCGCACTGAGAAACTGACTTCTACAGTCTTGAAGAAAAGATCCACCTGCCATACCACCTGCTTGGCATCACCCTCCTGCGTCAAAGAGAGAGCAAGCTGGACATATTGCTCATTCCCATTGTCTGTCAGTCTCTGAGCTACAAGGAGCTCCCTGACAGAGTGTAATGGCCTGCTTCAAAGGTCCTGGATGCAAGCCTTAAAGCTCAGCCATGGTGCATGTATGTCTTTGTACCCATTCATTCTTCCATAATGACATTCCTTGCTGTCTCTCCAGACACTGTGTAACTTTTAGTTGTCACTCCTGCATGTATGCTGGAGATTCTGACAGTGTCTATTAGCCAGTCAGTGCCTAGCTTGCTCCTCCCAGGCAGAGTGGGCTGCCTGAAGACCTGACTCCTAGGCCACAGGCAATAAGATAGTGCCGAGCATAGCTGAGGAGGCACAAGGACCAGCTATAAGGAGCTGGCAGAATGTGACACAGGCCTCATTACTGAGTTTAGAGGAAATGGAGGTTATCAGGATCCATCACAGCGGGTGTGAGACTCCCCTCTGAGTCATTACCTGCTGTCAATGGCATTGCAGTCTCTAGCCAGGAGAAGCTCAGGAGAAGCCTTCTTCTGTTATCCCTAATGGTTTAGGTATTTTTGGTTGTGAGCCTAGCCTTTAACGACTGAGCCATCTCTCCAGCCCGGTTTAGGTACTTTTTAATGGAGTTTAAGATTCCTGGTTCCATCCATTACCATCCTTATTCTAGGCCCCATGGTCACAGACTCTGCTCTCAAGGGCTTAACCTGATGACCCAAGCCCACAGAGTCTGAGCAGAGTCACCGATGTAACTTTCTATTCCTGTCAGAAGTTCCTGGCCTCATTTTCAGCCCAGTCTGCTCTGTGGACTAAGAGAGCTAAGAGCTCCTGCCCTGCAGTAGGACTTGGTGTACAGCTTTCTTGAGGGCTGAGGATTGGCTTTTGTGAGAACATCCTTTTTATTCCCTGCATCCAAAATGTTAGCCAACTCTAGAGCTGCCTATGTGCCATGGAGTAAAAAATTCTTTATGCTTCTGGGATGACAAGCATGGTCAGCCTCCCTGTCCATCACCCAACCAAGGCCAGAGAGCAGCCTATACCCCAGGATAATGCCTGCTTCAATACTCTCTCCTTTGTTAAAAAAATTAAATAATTTATGTTTTCCAGAGTCTCATCCCTAGTACTATATTTACAACATCTCTCCACTTCTAACTCATCTTCTATCTAGCCCTCACTCCTCAAATTCACGACCTCTAACTAAACTCTAAATGTTTATATTTATACCCACAGATAAGTGCAGGTCTCAGCTGTCATCAGAGAAGTTTCCTTTAAACAGCAGATGGGGACTATTACAGAAGGCCAGATTCCTGGTCAAAATGCAGAGAGCAAGCGGTCATGGAGTGTTCAGTCCCAATAGATACACAACTATAACGCAACCACTGCACTTAAAGCTGAGGGACCATGGCAGAAGAGGTAGATGGAAAGATTGTAAGAGCCAGAAGACCAGGCTGTCTGCTGCAAGATATGTCTTCCAGACAATGATAAGACTTCTATAAACAACTGGGAAACTGCACCCAAGAATCTTTTTATTTTATTTTATTTCATTATTTTTTCTTTTTTTATTTATTTTTAATGAACAAACAAAAACAACTAGAACAAACCCCTGTTGCCTTCCCCCTCCCCATGTCTGCCACCCCACCCTCTCCCACTTATCTGCTCTGTCATTCCCCTACACTGGGGCACAGAACCTTCACAGGGCCAAGGGCCTCTCCTCTCCTTGATGACTGACTTTGCAATCCTCTACTATACACATGCTGCCAGAACAATCAGTCCCACCATGTGCACCCAGGAATCTTAACAATATGGTCATCTAAGCGAGACCTACATAATGGTAGCACCAGTTGAACCTACTTTGGTACAAAATATTTCAGCCCAGATTTCTCAAATGAGATGGAGCCAGCCATAACGGCTGAATCAGGTAGTCCCAAATGACAGGAGTGGGGTGTGGGCTCATGAAAGTAGGTGAGAGAGTCACTCAGCCTGAGTGTTTAGTGCCAGTCACAGGTATCTGCTGTGTCCTGGTTTGGCTGAGGCCAGCTGGTCTTGACTGTGTTGAATGGGTGTCTCAGCTTCAGGACCAATGTCTGACTCAGTAGTCTCTTTCTTCGGCACCCACAAAGTGGCCATGGTGGATAAAGGCATCTCATGCATGTGGCAAGGGATGAAGACATGGTGAGATCTAAATAGCCACCAAGACTGGGACTCAGAAGAGGCAGAGAATAAAGTATCACAGAGGACATGTGTGCCATGTCACCATTTTTGTCACTAGAGTTTCTCTTCACTTTATCGTGTGTGTATGTGTGTGTGTGTGTGTGTATGTGTGTGTGTGTCTGCATTTCTGTGTGTTGGACAGTGAGGGAAGATTAAAACAATAGCAGTACCTGAGACAGAGGGCACAGATCAGAGTCCCGCCTTCAGGGGAGCTGTAGGGTGATAAAGAGTTCAGAGTGTCAGCACAAACATGCAGAGTCTAGCATCACAGGTCACTTGGAAGATGACATCCCAAATCCAGTGCCCAGAGCTGTTGGGGATGGGACAAAGGGCATCAACAGCTGGCATCCTGCTGACTCTACCCAGCACGGCCCATCAGTATTCATTTCCAGATTGTTCTCTTATTTCTCAATAAACCCACAGGGGAGGTCTGCCATCATTCCACATTATCTAGAGACAAGACTGTCCCAACAAGACATGCAAAGTGAAGAGTTGAGATTCCAGCCCAGTGGGATGACCCCAGTCCTCCAAGGAAGCTGCCTTCTCTAAGGGCTAAGATGCTCCAGCTGACCTCCACCCTTGTTGCCTATATCCTGGCACTTCACAGCCACCCTCTCTCACAGGAGTCTCTTATAGGCATGTATGTGATCCAGGCTGCCAGCTTCATGGGGTTCAGGTTACCCTCCAGCCCTGCTGTGAAACTCCATAACCTTCTTTTCCTTGGGTGTTCCTCAACTTTCCCCACCACATCTCAGAGCCTTTGTTTCTGAAAACCTTGTACCTGGAGAGATTTCTTTTACGCCTCGCTAAGCTCCCTCCCTGCCCAGGTAACTGCAAGCTCTTCATCTGTATATGGCCTCTCCTTGCTGATCTCATCAAAAGTGGCTCACTGTGATGGAACCTCGTGTCCAGGTCCCACTCTTGCTTGCCGACATACTCATTCTGAATGTGTTGGTCATGGGTAAGGGACCCTGCCTGCAGTGACTCTCTGGTTGCTTGTCTGAACTTCTAAACTTTTAGTTGAGCCCTGTATATACCCTTAGAGACTTTGTGTGGATGTGGGGGAAAGCAATGACTGCCTCTCAGGTAAGGTCCATATTGGCTCAGTGCCTGGCCCCCCCATCTACATCATCCAAGCTGTTCCCTTACTGTTCCATACTATATGCAACCATCTCCAAGGCTCCATCAGCCCAATTCCAAAATGACTTCATTACATAGTCTACAAGTGTCTATACTCTAAGAGAAAGGGTGAGCTTTTCTCTCCTGGCATGTCAGGTGCACACCTCTGTCCTTGGCATTTGCAGGGCACAGAGTTTTGTTAGTGTAATGGACCCTATTAATTCTTACTGGAGCACCTAATCAGATACACTGACATGAGGGTAGGGGCTACATGCCATGTCCCTGCAGGCTCCCAGGACCATGATGATGGGGTGACCGTGGTGACCGTGGTGCACTTCCCTGCAGGTAGTGTCTCAGATGGGATGAGCTGTGATTTTACTAAGCTCTATCTGAGGTTCTAATCTGGACATGATGCAGAGTGTCTGAGCAGAGAATATATGACCTCATCAGCCTCCATATCCTCAGTAATGACCTTATTATGGTAAGGACATTATTATGCACTGCCCCCAGACAGGAGAGTAAGTGTCATGACTTGGTGGTAGTGGATACAAGGCTTAGCATCACTAGGCTGCTAGAAGAGACCTAGGTGGCAGACATCCCAATTACTCTGATATCAGGATACCTATCCATAATGGTGGGTGCCACCCTTCCTCACCTGCATTGGTGTCACCACCCTGCATGAGGAGAGAGGGAGCTGTGGTTAGCTCTGTCTTATCTACTCTTTATCCTGTGTCCCAAGTACTGGGTTATATACATGGGATATGGCTTCCTAAAGCAAACTTTGAAGGTAAATCTTCAATTTAACTGGAGCATCTCCACTCTTTGATATATCCACAGGCCCTAGCAGAGAGTCAAGACCCATCTTTCTGACAGGAAATCATCCTCGGGGCTTTAGGCAATGCTTGATTTGAAAGGAGCAGTGATTCAGGTTGGCCCCATAATTGGATGGTCTCTTTCCAGAACAGCACAGTCTTTCTTATGACATCACAGGCTAGTGACATCCCTTTCCAGTAAGAGAAGTATTAAGGATAACTCAGGCTCTGGTTGCTTTCCCATGAGATTCTCATGCCAGGAAGCCATGGGCATTCAGGCCTGACACAGGGACTAGTTCCCACTGGCAATGTGGCAGCTACTTCTGGCTCCAAACACCATATACAGAATAGGTGGCTTTACACACACACATACACGCACACACACACACACACACACACACACAC
>JADRCC010165829.1:0-13115 GCA_019843855.1 Hylomyscus alleni
TTTTTTTTTTCAAGACAGGGTTTCTCTGTGTAGCCCTGGCTGTCCTGGAACTCACTCTGCAGACCAGGCTGGCCTTGAATTTAGAAATCTGCCTGCCTCTGCCTCCCAGTGCTGGGATTAAAGGTCTGTACCACCACTGCTCGGCTCAGGAAAATTTATTGATGGAAAATGAGGACTTCTCTTAGCTATGTGCAGCATAATGACAAACATTTAGAATGTAGTTAGTGGTTTTGTTGGTTTAATAAATGGCCACTGTACATTCTTCTCTAAAATCCTTGATTTCATTATTGCTGGGCACTTTCACAAATTTCTAATTCCAGCAGTGATTCTCCCTCATTTCCATAGTGTGGGTAATAAGTACAAAAAGAGTTCTGTTGGTTACCACATAAGTACTCATGCAACTACTGAAAATTTCAGGTCATTTTGACATGTGGTTGTTGTTGTTGTTGTTGTTGTTGTTGTTGATAGGTCTTATAAGTAAATAGGACTTTTGGTAGCATGATTTTAATACATTGTAAGGACTTTGTTTTTGCTAGTCTACATTTCATGCTTACTGTTAAAGATTACATTTCTGGATATGTTTTGAAGGTATTTTCAGTCAGTTTGAGGAATTACTATTCATTTAATGTTGGGTTTCCATTATGATTGCCATTAAAGCTAATTTCTAAAATGTTCAAATTTTCTTTTGAATATCATGAGTCCATCTTAAATGAGAATTTTTGTTTTTCGAGACAGGGTTTCTCTGTGCAGCCCCGGCTGTACTGGAACTCACTCTGTAGACCAGGCTGGCCTTGAACTCAGAAATCCGCCTGCCTCTGCCTCCCAGGCACTGGGATTAAAGGTGTGCACCACTACCACCCGGCGAGAATTTTTTTAAAGGAGTTTTACCTGATTTATACATGTACAAATAGCTTTATCGCAGCATACAATCCTGTATACCCAAGAAAATTTTATACTGTAGCAAGTTTTAAAATTTGTAAAAGGCATAAAAATAAAATTAGTGATTATAAGCATAAAAGTTATTTTAAAATAAATTTCATGTTTAAGACAAAAACAAATTTTAATACTAAAGATACATAAGCTTTTACTTATTTTTTAAAGAAGTTAAATCTTACCTGAATATTTGATATGGTAGACCCAAAACTTCTTCAACACATATCATAGTTGAATGAAATTTTAAATTTATAATCATAGTAGCTGAGAACATATTACAAATGACTAAAATATCTCAATTTCAGGAAAAATTAAAATTTCTGTCTTTTTTTCTGATATTTAAAATAGATTTTTTTCTTTTATTTATTTTTAATTTTATCCTTTTTTTATTAGGTATTTTCTTTATTTATATTGCAAATGTTCTCCCCTTTCCTCGTTTCCCCTCTGAAAAATCCCCTATTCCTTCCCTCCTCCCCCTGCTCACAACCTACCCTCTCCCGCTTCCTGGCCCTAACATTCACCTACACTGGGGCATTGAGCCTTCCATTGATGATCGTTTAGGCTATCCTCTGCTACATATGCAGCTGGAGCCATGTGTACTCCTTTGTTGATGAATTGGTCCCTGAGCGCTCTGGAGGGACTAATTGATTGATATTGTTCTTTCCGTGGAGTTGCAATTCTCTTCAACTCCTTTGGTCCTTTCTCTAACTCCTTCACTGGGGACCTGGTGCTCAGTCCAATAAATGGTGGGTTGCTGACATCTGCCTCTTTATTTGTAAGGCTCTGATAGGTCCTCTCAGGAGACAGCCATATCAGGCTCCTTTCAGCATACACTTCTTGGCATCCGCAATAGCGTCTGGGTTTGGTAACTGGATATGGGATGAATACTCAGGTGGGACAGTCTCTTGATGGCCTTTCATTCAGTCTCTGCTCTACACTTTATCTCCATATTTGTTCCTGTGAGTATTTTGTTCTCCTTGTAAGAAGGACAGAGGCACCCATACTTTGGTCTTCCTTCTTCTTGAACTTCACCTGGTCTGTGAATTGCATCTTGGTTATTTGGAGCTTTGGGGCTAATATCTACTTATCAGTGAGTGCACACCATGTGTGTTCTTTTGCAATTGAGTTACCTCACTCAGGATGATATTTTCTAGGTCTACCCATTTGCATTATTTCTGCAGAGTTCCCTGAGCCTCAAGGGAACCACAAATTCTCTCACTCTCTGCAGTGTCTGGGCTGTGGGACTCTGTATTTGTTCCCTACGTTGTAGCAGGAAGCATCTTTGATGAAGGCTGAGCAAAGCACTTATCTATGAATATAGCAGAATTGCCTATGTTCTTTTAACAGAGCAATAGTATTTGGTTTTCCCTTGATCTCTGAACTATCGAGCCTTGCAATCAGTTTGTGGAGAGAAAGAATAGTCTTGATAATAGCCAGGTTCTCTGGGAGTTTCAATAGGACCCCTGTGGTTCAAAACTGGATCAGTTGTAATCCATTCCCAAGTACTAGACACTATTTGAGACAAGAGATAACCAGTTGAAATTTTGTCTTCCCCAGTTATTTGATGACTTTTATTTAGGTACTGAAATCATATATGTGTGTATTTAGGGAGGTTCTACTGTATTAAAATATTCTATTGTGTTGTTTCCATTCAAACCCCTACATGGCTCTTGGTTTTTAAATGTACTTCCCTGTGTTCCCCACTCATTCTCTTTCTTCCCCTTCCACATTTGATCCTCCCCTTCCACTCTCCCTCAGTTTAACCATAACTATCTATTGTTTAACCTTTTATTGATTCTTCGTGAGTTTACCTTCATGTACTCCAATCCTGTTCATCTACCATTCCCCTCATATCTACCCTTTATCCTTGCAACTTGCCCTCAAAACACACACACACACACACACACACACACACACACACACACACATACACACATACACAAAACATAATAAATCTAACAAAGCACAGAAAACATCTCATCATGGAAGATATAGCATGTCACAGTCCAAACCATGGTATATTCCCCATCCACATATCTTCACTAACCAATGTTGATTGCAGTGAATCTTTGGTGAGGTTCAAGATCTCTGGCTTCAGTGACATCAATATAGGATCCTCACTGGGATTCCTCCAGATGGCTATCCTGTTGTTACACTGTATCAAGGCAAACTGTAACATCCTAAAAATTAAAGAAGCAAAAAAAAAAAAAATGCAGACTTATACAGTGACACAGAAGATTTATTATCATTCCCAAATCGATGAATGGGGCAATAAGGCATATTGGATCAAACCAATACTGAAACCCAGCAAAGAAAATGCTAAAACCTGTGCTACATGTCTGTTAGAGGGCATTATTATTATTATTATTATTATTATTATTATTATTATTACTTAGACCAGTGGTATTTGGCTTTATCCTAGGTTGCTGAAATCGATTATTTTTTGATTTTGCCACAGGCAATTCAGACAAGGAAAGCAACCATTTTCTTTGCTAAAACAACATGAAAATGGTCTGTAGCTCAGTTGCTAAAACTGTTCCAGTCTGAAATTTTTTGAGTTGATTCTCCACAGTCTCCACATCTCCTCAAGTCTCAACAGTACTATCACCAAAAATGCTGCAAATATGGCTCACTAAATCCTGCTTTTACTGTTCACTAATTTTGCTAGTCTCAAGTCCCAAAGTCTTCCAATTTCCTCTATTTACAAAAAAAGCATTTGAATTGAGCTTATTGTTACACAGGGTTAATGTCAATGATATTGGAACAAAGGTGTGACAGTGGGTAAAAATTATAACTCACATCTTGATCTACAATTAGAACACAGAGAGTAACACACTAAAAATACTATGAAGCTTTAGAAATCTAAATGCTTACCTACAGCAAAATATGTTCTCAAACAAGTGAACATCTCAGAATCTTGTTCATACAGTCCCATCAATTGGGGTCCAAGTATTTCAGCATGTGAATCTATTCTTCATATGCTTATTAAGCTTCTGAGAGCCACTCTCATTCCTTCAAACCACCACAGTAATCTTCTTAAGCACTATTTTAAAGAATCATCAACCAATGTTAATTGTTTATCCACTGACATAGGGTTTTGCCAAAAATATGATATACATCAGAAATCAAGAAATAAGCTACATTTAAGAAGTTCAAATAGACAGAATAGACAGCTATTGAAAATCAACAGTATGGTTATTCAATGCCTAAAAATCATGTTTGGAAATAAGACATACTATGACTGTCACTAAATGCTTGTAGAAAATTGAAAATTTTGTCCATATTCTGGATTTGTCATCAATAATTTAAAGATAATAATATATATTATTATGCTAAACCATAAAGTTATACATTTTCCATGCACATAGTTTCTTTTGTGGGGGGAAGGTTTTCGAGACAGGGTTTCTCTGTTTAGCCCTGGTTGTCTTGGAACTCATTCTGTAGACCAGGCTGGCCTTGAACTCAGAAATCTGCCTGCCTCTGCCTCCCAAGTGCTGGGATTAAAGGCGTGCACCACCACCGCCCAGCATGCACATAGTTTCTAGAATAACACCTTGCTCTTTGGGCTACTGTAAGAAAATATCCAAAAATGACAATTTACAAACAACAGAAAAATATTTCTCACAGTTTTAGAGGTTTTTATTTACAACCTCAAGGCCTCAGGATGAGTTTACTTTCTGCTATTGTCATCTACCCTCATTTTAAGATGGTATCTTCTATTTGTGTTCACACCCAGGGACCAGAATTCTGTTCTTTTTAGCAACCTTTATAGGCACATTTTCATCTCTTTAAGGGAAGAAGTCTATGTCCACAATTTATTCACTTTCAAAAACTGTACCTCCTAATACTGACTTTAGAGGGGCACAGATATTCAGTCCATAGAAACATCTGGTAGTACATTATCAATGTTACATAGAATTTTGTCATATGCAGAAGTTTGTTGTATATGGTTATATTCCACCAATTTTACAAATGTTGCTTTCAATAGAAAATCAATTTGACTTTTTATATTTTTAAATGTAAAAATTCAGTGCAGTTTTATTGCTTATATCAATTTTTCTATATATGCTGACATATGCTTTAATATTTTTCCCTGTTAGATTATTTATCTATGAATGAGCAATGAAGTTAAAGTGAGGTACTATTTTTTTTCTCCTTTTTGTCAGTGAGGCAGATCAAATATAATGCAGAATGGTTACAGCAAAACTAGCAATAAAACCGATTTTTGTTAGTCACAGTTACATTATTCCAACTGATAAATTATAAACTAGCATCAAAAGGTCAGCATGGGTATGCTGATGGCGAAGATACAAACTGCCATTCCCTGCATATGCTTGAATCCTCTGTTGATGAAGAAATATCTGTAAACATATGGATGTATAGATAAACACACATACACTCGGAAAACATCTCATTTCCATCTGCCACCCAGTCTGATTTGAAGGGGAAATTATTCTAATACCTCCCAGTTACATTCTCTCCCACATCTATGTCTCAGGGACTGGCTAATTCAATCGTGGCTATTGCTTTTCCATCAGCTTTTAATTTGCTTAATTTTTTTGTGAACTGGGGGTTCGGAAACTTTCCCTATTCTCGACCCTGAAACTGTATCAATAAGACCATGTGCAGTTCTTCCTCTGTGCAGTTCCCATTCTAATACAGATTTTATACTTCATTACTTGTCAATCAGTGTTAAATGGTAGCATTCAGTTTATCATGTTCTGTAAAACTGTTTTATGTTTCTTTCAATGCCTTACATTTATTCCAGGCTCAGCCCTTATTTATTTCTCTCAGAGCTGTAGCCATCTGCAGCTCTGCACATCTGAACATGTATTTATTTGAGCGAATGCAATATTTTGCTTTACGGTAAATTCATTTAGGATATTTATTCAAGTAAGTGAATGCTGGAGAAGCTACAGTGTGTAAATGCTTTCTCTATAAAGCTTGTATTACGGTCCCTATTTTTACTCATCCTGAACTTGGAGGAATACAAATTCAAATGGGTTTAAAGATCTTGACCCTGTGTTATTGGATTATCCCTAATCAAATCAGAGGGGGGGTTGCAGCCCCATGGAGGGAGCAACAGTGTCAACAGGCCAGACCCCCTAGATCTCCCAGGGATTGGACTACCAAACAAAGAATACACATGAAGCAACCCATGGCACTGTCCACATATGTGGCAGAAGATGGACTTGTTGTACATCAGTGGGAGGAGAGGCCCTTGGGCCTGAGGGTGTTTGATGCCACAGTGTAGGGGAGTGCCAAGGCTGGAGGACTGGAGTGGGTGGGTGGGGGGAAACCCTCATAGAGGCAGGGGGAATGGGATTGGTATGGGGGTTTCCAAAGGGGAAAACATTTGAAATGTAAATAAAGAAAATATCCAATAAAAAATCAGTTATGTAATTAATCTTCAAAGCCCTAGGGCAAACAAATACGTTTTTCAGCTTTTAAGTTTTCACATAAATTCACAATTAGATATGTAATAAAAAAATGATTTGCTTTTAAAACTTAAACAAAAAAAATGAAAGCTAGGAATGAAGCTTAGTTGAAGGTATGTCTACCTAGTACATACAACTATGTGTGTTATGCTCAGTACTGTGTAAACCAGTCATCATGGCTGATGCTCTTTGTTGCTACATTGCTCTGGACACAGACTCAAGGAAATAAGAAGTTCGTTGTCATCCTGACTATCTATTGACTTCAAGGTTAATCCAGGCTATAGGATACTCTATGAATAGCAGCTTTTATTTCCTTGTTACAATAGTTAAAGGGGAATGAGGCAACAAATTTGAAAAATAGAAAGGTGGACTATATGAGAGTTTGGAGGGAGAAAAGGGAAGAGAGGTATGATGCAATTATATTATAATATTAAATCTAAGATAGATAATTTAAAACTAATTTTGAAAATAATATGATTTCTGATTTTCAGTTTTAATTGTTGTAGTGAATGTGAACATATGTCTCCATTAAATAGGTACCAATTTCAAATTTTATCCTTGCAAAAATAACCATATTTGGGTAGTTTTGGAGATACATATCTTTAATAGGACCACTGAAGCTAGAGGCAGAGTGCACTATGGTCTATAGGGCTTTGGACTTGAACTGCCTGGGACAACAGGAAATGAGGAAAAGGGAGATACTAGTAATGTAAAGCCGTGATCATGGGGGCTGTGGATGAGATGGGGATATACTGTCAGCCTCCTGGAAACTCAGCACAGTGACAGGACTTAGAGGATGAAGATGAGGTGCAGTGGTGGCAATAGTTATTTGTTAAATCCTTATCAAGTGCTATTCTTCTCTTTCAGTGTATGGTGTTTCTTATTTACACAGGTCATTTCCAGGCACACTACTTCCGAGATGTCTTTCCTGGTAGTTATACTATTTTTTATTGCCATGCTATATCTGGAAATCTGTGGGGCAATGAGCAGTTCTGACAACCAGAGTCCAGTAGAGCAGAGCCACCTCAGAACCCCGGAGACCCACTGAGCATCTGCTCATTAGGGACGGTAGGCATTCGGTGATGCTTCTGAGACCAATGGCTCAGATTTTAGCCCAGACCCCTCACAGCTGCCCCTGAGGAGATGTGTGCTCTATCAGGCAGAAACTGCCTCAAACTCCCAGCATTCTGGCTGAACCTTAAACACAGTCATCTGACCACAAGCCAGGCATGCCATGCCCCATACAATAAAAGGGGTGGTTTGCCCCCTCCTCATTCTCTTGTTCTCTCTTCTCTTACCCTTCTCCTCTTGCTCCTCTCTCTCTCTTATTCTCTCTCCTCTCTCTCCCCTCTCTGCTCTTTGTTCTCTTCTCTGCCTTCCTCCCTCTCCTCCTTTCTCTCTCTCTCTTTCCTCTCCTTTCTTTCTCTCTACTTAACCAGCATATCTTTCCTACAATAAAATAAGTCATTCATACATTGCCTCCTTTTTAATTAAGGCGCTGTGCAGCAAACAGGTCAGCACCAGGAGAAAGAGAGAGACCTGGGCCTCAGCAGCAGGCCCTCTGCCACCCAGGAGAGAGAGAGAGCCTCGGCCAGGCAGGAGGGCTGCAGTCCAGGCCCCCTGGTTTTGGACAACAGAAATCTATCCCTTGTTTTGTTTTCATAATTCTTTAAAAATACTCTGGGCTGGAAAGATGGATCAGCACTTAAAAACATTCTCTGCTTCTACAGATGACCCAAGTTTGACTCCAAGGAAATACATGTCTATTCACAATCATCTCTAACTAAAGTTCTGGGATATCAGCAATCTACTTCCAGCTTCGATGTGCATGACCCATAGGTGGTGCAAAATGCTTCAAACACATAAAATAAAAATAAATAAATATTTGGAAATATACCTACAATTGTTGAATATCCACACAACTAAAAATTGAAACCTTGTCCCAATGCTTATGTATAATAAGATAGATAGAATGTTTCGAAGTATCTGTAAGGAAACATTCACATGCAGATATTTATGGTCGCTCATACCTACAGTCCTAACACTTGGGAGGCTGAGGTGGAAAGTGTGTCTCATATTTGACATCAGCTTGAAGTGCTTGGTAAGATCCTGTCTTAAGAAAACATTTATATATAAGACCTTCTCTAAAAATTACTTCTATGTTGATGTGGTATGTTTTTATATTTTTGTGTATAGCTATTCTTTTAATCTGGTTTCAAGATAACTTCTTAAAGCCATACTGATATTTTGTATTAAATAGACTGTCAGGAATTGTCAGGTTTTCTTAGTGTATTTCATATTGCTTCATCAAAAGTTTAAGTTATTTATTATAACTTTCAGTTTTACAAAAATAATAATTCTCTAAGAAAAATATTCCTCATTTAGTTTTCCTGAAACTCTAAGCATGTGCTTTTTGATTAGAAAGCATTATTTATTTATGATTAATACCACAAGATACCAGATTACTATCAAGGGAACAACCGAGCTATATTTCAACTTCTCTAGGTACTAATTCAAAAATATACAATGACATATTTCATGCAAGTATATTTTGTGTCATTTTACTTCACCCAAAGTAGATTTTTATATTGACATAAAATGTTTTATCTTTCAGGAAAAGTCTTTTAGGCAATAGCTTTTTGAAAAAAATAAAACAAACAAAGAAACAAACACACACACACAAAACAAAAACAAACCAACAAACAAAAAAATCACTAGTCTCATATAGGGTAGGAGTAACTCAGAGCTATGTAAAATACACATTGTGTAAAAAATGTTGAATTAGGAAAAATGCTGAAACTATGTGGCTCTGAATGTAGAGGGAGTAATTAACAGAAACAAAGTGTCAGATATGACTGCATTCTTCATGTCTTTTGTGTAAATTAATCTGTTTGGTCCTTAAAAAACAACCAGAAACAGTGACATTAGTTTCCATCACTAGGTCAGGAAATACATTAAACCCAGAGCTGTAGGGTTGGGTCCTTGGACATGACCCTGTGAAGAAACAACTACATTGCTATTTTGGGACTCTAAAATGAAAGCTGACAGCTGTCAGGATGAAAGTGATTTCAAATCATGTTAGCAGATTTAGGAGTTTAGTAATTATAATTGGGTTGCTAAACAAATACAGGACTTCCAGTTGTAGTTTTATTTCTGCCAATTAATAGTTTATCATCTCATGTAAGCCTGCAATAGATAAAAAATTATGACTACATTAAAAATCTGGGGCCTGAATAGATCCAGGAGAGTAGGTAAGAACAACTGTTGCTCTCACAGAGGACCTGCATTTGCTTGCCAATACCCATGATGCATTGCTCACCACCACCTGTAATTCTAGTTGCCAGAACATCTGATGTTCGCTTCTTGTCTCTGTGTATAACTAAAAAGATAAACATATAAACCACACAACTTAAAAGATGAAAATCAAATTTAAATATACCATTATATACTTGAAATTCAAACTCAATTATATACCTTATATATTTTTTTAATATGATAAGCCTGGTAATTCTATATCTAGTCAAGTTATATATTACATTTTCCATAAAATGTCAATACTATCAGTGGGAACAGAAGTTGAGATAATTATGCATGGTTACCTATAGAACAGTGATTTTCAACTTTCCTAATTCTGTGACCATGTGATAGAGTTCCTCCTCATGTTTTGGTGATCTCCCCCCATCATAAAATTAATTTTGTTGTTGCTTCATAGCTATTTTGTTACAATTATAAATTGTATTATAAATATTATATGGAGCATATCTGATATGCTACCCCTGTGAAAAGGGTCATTCAATCCCCAATGACTAGCAACCCACAGGTTGAGAACCACTGCTTAGATATTTAGACTACGTAGAATATTTGAATGATCGAAGGTGCAGGGGAGTTCTGATAATCCCTAGGTAATTTTTGTCTTTGCTGTGTAATTATAAGGGGACTTTCCTATAATCTTTCTGATTATTATTTATTCTTTAGGACTAGTGAGTCCTTCTTATTGTTTGTAAAATTTAAGCCAGTCCAATTACTGTCTAATCAATTCATAGTGCCATTTCTTGGGATGATGGTTATATATCTAGTTCAGTTCATTTAGAAATTCTGATATAGGACATGTTAAATGTGGAGGTGTCTTCATTTATCTACCTTAGTCTTTCCCTTAGGTAGAAGATGAGTAGGTAGATTTATCATCATACATTGCTTTTCTCTCTGTTTGTAAATCATGAATCATAATAGAATTTAATACAGTATTAATGAACTTGGGATAAACATTGACAATATCTGATCGAGTGTGGTGGCTTATGCCTTTAAGCCCAGTACTTAGGAGGAAGAGACAGATAGAAATCTTTGAGTTCAAGACCAGCATCATCTACAATGCAAGTTTTAGGACAGGAAGGCCTACATAGGGATATCCTGCCTTAAAATGAAAGCAAACGACATGGGGAGAAAAGCGAATAATAAACAAGGAGAGAAAAAAAACTTTGACCACCTACTCTAATGCATTTATCATCACTTTCAAAGCTCTTTTCATGTATATATGTATGTGTGTATATGTATATATGTATAATGTATATAAACATAATATATAATATATATTATAAATTCCAAAAGGTCTGTGACCCATTATAAGTTTTTTATTTCATCCATGTGTTAATTTCAAAGTAGAAATCAAGCAAAAAACTTAAAACTTTGAATGAGAAAGAATTAACACTCTTCTAGTAATGCCATATAATAGGAAGACAGGTTAATGGCCTGTGATGGACTAAATTATTTCATGTCTAAACTCCCACTACTAACAATAGTACCTGAGGTAAATTTAAGATCTACTGATCAAGTCTTAGCAAGGTACAATGATGTATCTTATTTCAAGTACTACTATATATTATTGTTTGGTCAGTATACTTAAAATGTATAAATACATTTTTTCTTAGAGAAAAATTTCTGATATATTTTTGTTTATGATAGAAGAGAAAAATTATAAAGATATGAAATATTCTGTATCTCATGAATTCAGTGTGATCTTCAGGGAAATTTTAATTTGAAGATTAGGAATTTAAAGAATTGGTATCCAAAGAGTAAGTAAATTTTAAAAATTTGAAATACAAAAATAAAAAGGTCTGGCTGAGTAACATATATTTCTTTTGCTGGAAAATTGAAGATCAACATGCAGGGCAATCAGTTCTTTTGGGCCTGCTCTCTTCCTTTTTGGAAGTAGTGTCTTGTTCCCATGTCTTCAAATAGCAGGGACTACACTAGATTCTCTCTGTCTCATCTCAAGTATCCTGACTCAATCCAGAGGTTTACTCACAGCCTCTTCCAACATAGTGATTGCTAAGAGGCCTCTCCTACTATTGCTCACACATTGGAGGGGAGTACTCCAAATGATGAGTTAAGGAAGAATATAAGCTTTTGGTATATAAAGGAAACATTTTGGTCAATGACAAAATATGCATTCCCTGCCCCCCAATATCTTCACTTTGAAAGCATTGATCTCCATTGTCAACACAGGAAATCTGATGGTAAAGTGAATGGGTTCTATATTTCACGTATTCCATTTTTGTAGGAAGGAAAATACTTGCTTATGCTCATTAAATTTTTGCTGACTAAAAGTCAGCATATTACCATGAATGAGAGAAATGTATAAAAGGATGGATGATTCTGTCACTGAGGCTTAAATTTAAATAGATTAAGAATAACAAGGATTCATTTTGTATGTGTTAAAGCCAGAAATTGTCTCTTGTTTACCTGTAAAATATTTTGAGCCACACATCCTATTCTATTTATATGTGCATATTTGCTTTACCTTTGCCAATATTTTCTCCTTGACTTTATGCAGTTTGCTTTCCCTCTTAAGTAAATTAGCTTCCTTTGACCTCGGTATTAAAGCTTACCTTGTTGACATCTTCTTACACATCTCCTTGTCAGGTTATTAAAATTTGATTCTATTCTCCAAGGTACTGACAATCTCATCCAAATTAATGTTGTCAGTGATTTAATGAATAAGCTTTCTACTCTAGAATCCCAAAACTCTGAATGTATGTCTCACAGCAAATGTCTATCAGCAGCAGAGTGACCTCTGAGCAGCATTTTTAAATGCTAGCATGAAATCAGGTTTACTAATGTCTACAGTTAGGCATTTTCTGCAGCACATAAACTAGAAGCAATTTGAACCAAGCTCAGTCTCCCTAAGACCTGTGATGATCTCAGGCTGTTACAACCAACACGTTTCTGAACCAAATGAGAATGGGCTGTGTGATACTGTGCTTTCTTCATCTCTGTACACAGACAGACATGCAACATATTTGGAGGCTGTAGAAGGTAAGAACCAAATCTTAGTGTACACAAAATAATAAAAGGCAATGGCTTAAGGGATGGGGAGATTACTTACTTAGTCAATTGTTTCCAGTTTGAGCATGAAAACCTGGACCCAGTCCTCAGAACTCTTGTAAAAATGTTGAGCATTCTTACAGTTCCAACAACACTGGGGAGATAGGGACAGGCAGATCCCTGAAGTTCACTGACATGAGTACCCACCATGACCTGCAAGCTCAGACTAAGGAGAGACTCTGTCTCTCAAAACCAAGTGTGCAGTTCCTGAGGAATGATACCAAAGGTGAATCTGGCTTCTACAGGCATAAACAAACATGTACCAACCCACATGATTACCCTTCCGCGCACACACAGAGAGACACACACACACACAGAGGGAGAGAGAGAGAGAGAGAGAGAGAGAGAGAGAGAGAGAGAGAG
>JADRCC010165831.1:0-28152 GCA_019843855.1 Hylomyscus alleni
CTGTCCCTCCCTGCCAGTCTCCCTCCCAGAAGGTGCTGGCCTCCCTGTACCATGAGCATCTGTTCCTGGGCTTCCATACTAGCCAGTCACACACAGGATCTCAGGGGTAATGAGGCAGATGCCTGTCTTCTACAGCTGAGAACTAACCACAGAGCATACAGCCATGTTTATTAGACCCACTGATCACAATGACAAGGAAAGCAAAAGGCCAAAAATGTAGAGGAAATCCAAGGAGGAAATCCAAACACAAATCCAAGGAGGAAAAAAAAATCTGAAGTATAAAATTAAAAAAAAACTTTAACAATGTCAAATAACAGATTAATAAACAACAACAACAAAAGGAATACGTAGGTACAGCTTAGAGAATTTGAAGTTCTACCAACAGCCCATAATTTGAAAATGCTGCCTTGTTCCTGGAACGTAGGAAGCTGATGCAAAGAAGATTCAATTAAATGAGTTTATAGTTTTGCTGCTGTATTTTTAATTAAATTGCCTTTGGGATGAAAATGTAGGAAGTATGGCATAAAGCAGAGGAACCCACATTATTTTCACTAACACGAGGCATCCCTGAATTTTCTTTCTCACAAAAGTATCTTCTGAAATTAGAAATGCAACTGGGTTTAATTAGTAGCATAGCACCAAAGAGCAGGAAAAGCCAACGCCAAGCCAGGCATCTCAGCACAGAACTGATTGCTTTATAATGCAAAGCCATGGCAGCCTGAGTACTGGAGAATTTGTTCTAAGAAAAAGCTGTGAATTATAAACAGAGTATCAGAAATTTCTAGGGTGAACTAGCAAATGATTCTCTCCTCCATACCATTCTGCACAAACAGGACCTGCAGGAGGCCTTTAAATTGATTTCACAATATCAGCCCAGTTAATGCGGTGTTCGTTTAATGCCTGGCTTGGCTTCTTTGTAAAACCATTTCTCAGCTTCCAGCATCATATGGAATTAGCACCCTCATTTTTATGATAATGTTTTCATTTAATGCATGGCTTGGAGAATGACTTCAAAGTGAATGAGAAAAAAAATATATGCTTTTTCTTGTCATAATTTGACCTCAAATTTTAATACCAACTGCACAAAATCCCTCTATTTCACCTGTTCTTTATAATTCTGTCAGTTAATTCATTAGGTCTGGACAGAGTTTTTTCAATACTCTGCCCATCAAAGATTAAACAGTGGTTATTTATACTTTCATATTTACTCTCTGGAAAGGCCCAGATCAAGAGATTTCTGGTATAATATATAAGATACACTTGACAATGAACTTAATAAAATGTAAAGCTGATTCAAATGGCCATGAGCCATCTTTCCTATTATTTCAATATCCTCCTGCCTTCCTGCATCACAACACTGAAAAATCAAAGGCAATGATAAATTAGATTTGCCTGAACAAAACCCTACCATGCAAGAGAGCTTCCAGCACTGGAAACAAGGCTTACATTCTTGACTTTCTCTAAGATACCTCCTCAATTATACATCTGGCAAGCATAGGAAGGCTGGCCATACAGCAAAGGCAGCCAAAGGACTGTCCTCTAGGGTAGCAAGATTCTATCTACATCAACAACCCACTCATGCAGGCAGGGCATTCTGTGTAGAGGTGCAGATGCACTTCCCTCTATGCACCTGCAACCACTCCTTCTTGGGGTGTCCTCCAGTGACTGACCATTTGACATAGATTTGTGGAAAACCTACTTCATATTATGAAGATACAAATCCTTCAAAGTGGAAGACAGAGGAAATGCTACAAGAATGCTAGTCCATAAAGCAAAACCAGTGAGACACACTGGGCACCAGGAGTCAGAACTTAAGGTAGTGTAAGTGACAACTAGCCATCTCTGCACCTACCACTAGCTGGGACCCTCCAACTGTCAGTAAGTGTGCAAACTTGCACACTACTTAGTGGACATTGTGATAGGACCAAGGTAGTTCTCTCTGGTGTAGCAATTTTACGTGTAGATATTATTCAACCAAACACATGCCCAGTTTCATAAACATACACATTCTATCTTCAGTGTGTTCCAGGCCATGGAAAGCCTATCTACCTCAGCAATCTCAAGTAAGGAGAAGGCCTCAAAGAATAACACAAATCTATAGCCAACAAAGAGGTTTGGGTAAACATCTGATATCAACTATATTTGTATATAAATAGATATACATTTAATTAAAATAAGAGAATATAGTTAAATTCTTAGGTATTCTTTAGAACATGTAGGCTTGAGTCAGCACCATGACTCAGTGGGTAGAGACACTTGCTGTTAAGCCTAAAGACTGAGTTCAATCCCCAAGACCCACATGGTAGAAGGAGATAACAGACTTCTGAAGGTTGTCATCTGACATCTAAAGGTAACACATGCTAAAATGTAGCATAATTTTTAAGTACGCATGTACATATAGAGAGAAAAATGAAATAATTATGTCAAAAAGAAAAAGAACAAAAAATCTGAATTGTCTAAAAGATTTACATGTTTATTCATTCAAAATCACAGAAATTCAGTGTTAATTCATTGCCTTCCAATGTGAATTCACTACTATATCTGACCCATTCACTTAAACAGTGGTGGAGTGGAGGTCATGATTCTATCATAAAGGGTTCACATAAAAATATTCGGACTTCTCAGTCATTACAATAACTCTGTAGATCGTCTTAATTCATGCTGAAAATGAATGGACAGATGCAAGGTGATGGGTAATGGAATTTCTGGTGGGTTTTATTCTCTGAGGGGATAACTTAGGGTAAAGGAAAATATTTCCCCCCAACTCTGCCATAATAGCTGGCTGTCTCCTTTTAATTATCTTAATCAGCCTCTCCTCATTATTGCTTTGACACTGTATATCTTAATGAACTTACATAGATTACTTCAAGTGATTGGTCTTGTTAACGGAACAATACATTCTGACAGATAAAGGATGTAAGATGTAATTAGTTAGCTCCTCTTCTTCTGTGAATTCCTGATACTTCTCTGAGACATAATTAAAGATTAATAAGAAAGATTGTCTTGAATTTGTTGCTACTTTTCTATAAATGCTTCGTGATATGTGAGGTCCAATCACGTTTACATTGTCACATGGAGGGCTGGCAACTAGGGGATTCCTAGTATAAAGCCAGTGGAACCTTGATCTGAAAACTTTCTTGCAAAGATTTCCCTGCACTCAAAGTCTTTGTGGTGAAATGGTCAAGGTGACCACATCCTTGGTGACCCAAGCTACATCCTCTCCACTTCTACACAACAGAGCTGCAGCATGGTGAGGTCAGACCTGAGGCTTCACTATGTACTCTCCTGACTGCCAGTTGGAGACAGTGACTGATAATGCTCTATGCCTCTCTGTTTTCCTGCCATGTGCACAGGGCTAAGGTGAAAGGTTAATGTAGTGAGCTACTGGGGATCTGTGGCTATGGGCTGCACACAGAGGGTAGCCTATTGACAGTAGCTATTATTATTTAGCCCATAAGTATTTAAACTCCTACTGTGTGTTTGGCATTGTCCTTGGAACTGTGTGTGTATCTTAAACAACCTCTGCACTCCAGGAAGATAGTGGTCTCTTCCTTTTCCAATTGTTTTTCTTCAGAGCTTTGAAATTTTTCTTTGGTCTATTTATTTGGCAGATGTACATTTGTGTGCACATGTGTGTGCTTGAGTGTGTGCATGAGTATACACACATGCACATGGGCCTCAGCAAGGAAAAGGGGTTAATTTATGAGCCCTGGGGATTGACTAGTGCTGTCAGGCTTAGGAGCAAGCACCTTGACTCACTGGACCACCTTGCGGCCCATCTTAATGGCTTTTTAAACCCTGCAGCTGTTGGTTCCTTTGCTTTTTGGTTAAGCCTTTTGGTCTGGAGATCTCATCAGAATGTGGCAATGAACATCTGAGCCACATTCTTGCCACTTAAACATCTGTACCTTACCCTAGAGAACACAAGTTGGTGTTCTGTTTTTGTAGAAGGCTGCCCTAACATGAGGCTCAATGACAACATGCTCTGTGCAAAGGTATGGGAAGGCACAACACAACAGAGCTTCATCACTATGTGACAATGTAAATATGGTTGGACCTCACATATCACGAAGCATTTACAGATAAGTAGCAGCAAATTGAAGACAATCTTTCTTATTAATCTTTAATGCCCAAGCTCTGTGCTCCTGGCCACACTGCCTCTACTGTCACTGGCTATCAGCACATACCTAAATATGGCAAAGTACACCTGTGGGCCACATCCAAGTGCCCCAGTGCACAACTACAGGTGTGTCAGGGGTGGAAGTTTCTTGTAACTATTGTCTTTGAAAAGAGAAGTAGTTCTTCGAAAGGGAGGAGGGTCGCGTCTTAAGGACATGATAATCACATCAAAGAACTCCACACAATGGAAAGAATTACAAACAGGAAACAGAATATGTCTTTCTTGCATGTCTCTATCACTGCCCAGCTTTGACATGCTCTCTGGTCTCCAGCTGCCTGTGTCTGGACCCTGGACATTTCACAGACACTATCTGAACTCTTCCTCTACCCAAGCCAGGCCCCTACTCCTGGTGTGTCTGTGAGGAGGGAAGGGAGTTCCACTTGCCAGCCACCTTTCAGTCCTTTCTTCCCCCTGCATCATGGGCATGGGGTTGAGCTGGCTTAAAGTTCATTATCCTGTGAGAAATTCTAGCAGCTCGTGGGAAGGACACCTTTGCTACGTCTATTCTCCAACACCCCCAACCCCTAAAGGCTGGAGAGGCTGCTTGCTGACCTCAAAGAAGCAATGCATTCTACAGCATTCTCTGTCCCTGGAAGACTCTACTCTACCTGACTCAGTGAGTAGCACATAACCTACCTTCATCCTCTGCTCTGAGACCCTGCATATCACAATGCAATGATGTAAATGACCCAAAGTGCAAAGAAAGCATAGAGCAGGCACACTCACCGTGATGATGTTGAAGAAGTCGTCATCACCCAGCGTATCCAGTATGGAGGAGACTGTTTGCTTGGCGATAGTCAAACGGAGTCCTTTCATACTCCCACTGACATCCACCAAAATGACGACATCCTTTGGAGAAGTCGCCGCCTGGATGTACCTAAGTGGAGGGAAAATTAAGTAACCATGAATTGTGGCCTCGCTCCAAATTTTCTCTCAAAATTGACTAAGAGATGTAAGCACTGCCTACCATTTTCTGTTCCTGCAGTCAAAGGCAATGACTCCATTCTCATCTGGTTCCCATTTAATCCCTAGAAGAAAAATGGGCTTATAAGAAACCTTGAGACTTCAAATGGTTATTTGTAGTACTTCAAGGCTGCTCCATTTTGCTGACCAAATAGATGGGGTGAGAAGGCACAACCCAGCAGCTCCTCACTGACTGCTCATCTATCCCTGGGAAGCGTCCTCAGGTGGTAGGCCTGCAGCAAACAGGGCCTTAACCCATTGCTTCAGACAGCTGTGGGGAACAGAGACTGCCTCAGCAAGATGCCCTCTATGCAGAGAAGATGCAACTCCAGCTCTTTTCACAGCTCAGTATAAAGACACTCAAGACCATTTCTCACCGTCCAACAAGGTGCTGAAGCTGCTGGCATCGCTCAAAGGTCTCTAGGCCATGTCTGGCCCTATCACTGAACCCTAGTGATGTCATGTCTATGGCATGGGCTAGGGAGAAAATCATGTGATCTGATGGTCCCAACTCAGTTGTTTCCTTCCTGCTGCTGTTTTAAAGCTAAGAAATGTAGCCTGTCTTTCCATGCTGAAATGAAATGCCCTAATTACTGAGCAAAATAAATCTGGGTCTTTTGAATGCGGGCCTTGAAACCAAAGGAGGTTTTCCCATACACAAATCTTATCAAGCAACTTTAGTCTCATGGTTTGAAGACCAGCAAGGACATAGCCAAGGGTGGCATTCTCCATGTAAATCTTATTTTATTTTAAGAATGAATGAGGTGGTTTGAATAGGTATGGCCTCCGTAGATTCATGTGTTTGAATGCTTGGCTACAGGGAGTGACACTATTAGGAGATACAGCCTTATTGGCGGAAGTGTGGCCTTGTTAGAGAAAGTGTGTCACTGTGAAAGTGGGGCTTTGAGGTCTCATATATGCTCAATGTACACCACTGGGACAGCCTCCTTCAGTTGCCTACAGATCAAGATGTAGAACTCTCAGCTCCTTCTCCAACACCATGTCTGCTTGCATGCTGCCATGCTTCCAGACATGATATAATGGACTAAACCTCTGAAACTGTAAGCCATCCCAAATTAAATAGTTTCTTTTATAAGAGCTGCCATGGTCACGGTATCTCTTCACAGCAATAAAACCCTTACTAAGGCAATGATAACGGTTGCAGGGTCAATAAGATGACTCAGCAGGTAAAGGCACTTACGGCAAAGCTTGACAGTTTGAGTTTAATCCTCCAAACCCATGATAGCAGGAGACAACTACCTCCCCTAATTGTACTCTGTCTCACACTCACATACATAATGTGACATGTGTACACACGTGGTCATGCATACACATACTCCCATTCACACACACACACACACACACACACACAGTAAATAAATATATATATTAATTTTCATTCACTTAAAAATAAAATGAATTATCGCTTTAAAACAAGTTAGGACATCATTGCTCTTGGCCAGCAGTGCTGATTGTGACTAAAAGACTTCAAATAGATTTTAAAGGATAGAAAAAAAAAACCCAAAATGATTATTTTCATGGGTGGAATTCCTGATGTAGGATGCAGCACTAACGGAATCAGCTCTCAATGGCCAGCATTCTTGACCATGCCAGCGTAATAACAGGCTGGTCCAAGGGAACATTCCCAAACTACTACCCAAGTACTATGTATCCCACAGTGACGACACTGTTGTTCTACCATCCTCATACCCATGCTTCTACTTTAAAGGTCTTCCCTCCAGAATTAGAAAGCAGAAGGATAAAAAAGGGCCAAGTAAAAGTCATTAAATATAAAGATAAAATATATTTGTCAGGCACTGGCAGAGCCTCTCAGGAGACAGCTATATCAGGTTCCTGTTAGCAAGCACTTGTTGGCATCCACAATAGTGTCTGTGTTTTGTATATGGGATGGATCCGCAGGTGGAGCAGTCTCTGGATGGTCTTTCCTTCAGTCTCTGCTCCACACTTGGCTCTGCCAGTGCCTGACAAATACAGAGGTGGATGCTCTCCATTGGAGAGCAACAAGTCAACCATTGGACTGAGCACAAGGTCCCCAATAGAGGAGCCTGAGAAAGGACTGAAGGAGCTGAAGGAGCTGAAGGAGTTTGCAGCCCCAGAGAAGGAACAACAATATGAACCAACCACTACCCCCCAGAGCTCCCAGGGACTAAACCACCAACCAAAGAGTACACATGGAGGAACCCATGGCTCCAGCTGCATATGTAGCAGAGGATGACTCTGTTGGACATCAATGGGAGGAAAGGCCCTTGGTCCTAAGAAGGCTCCATGCCCCAGTGTAGGGGAATGCCAGGATAGGGAAATGGGAGTGGATGGGTTAGTGAGCATGGGGAGAGATGATGGGATAGGGGGTTTTCTGAGGGGAAACCAGGAAAGGGGATAACATTTGAAATGTAAATTTAAAAATCTAATAAGAAAAAAGATAAATAAGATAAAATATAATAAAATAGTGTACAATGAGGGGCTAAAATATGATTTATTCCTAACTTATATGACAGACTGTTTTCTGGAAATCTCAGCATAGTTAGAATGGCACAGTCCTATTTTCTTTAATTTTATAAATGTGCTGACCCAGTCAAGGGACTCAGCAGATGCTTCTTGTATTTATCATGTGTGCTGGTAAGACATGTGCCTGTCTCTGGCTCTACCACTCTTTTCACATGACATCTTTACTGCTATGTACTCTCCCAAAGCTTCTAAGAAGGGACTGGAGGTGGAGTTGAAATGAGAACACTGCCTGGCATGCGGGCTTGTGACTCACCAAATCCCCACAGGCACTGTTCACACTGGTGCCTTTCTAAACATCCCTATCAAATTAGTCTGCTGGCGAAACTAGCAAGGAATGCAATCCCAGCAAAAAAGTAGGCACAGAAGAGGGTGACCCTGTGATGGTCAACTCGACACAAACTAGAAGCACCCAAGAAGGAGTCTCAATGGAGGAACTGCACACAGACACTCAAAAAGAAATCACAAGTGCCCACATGGCCAGGGCAGGCAGGTGCCTGGGGGTCATTAATAGGTAAAAGACACACCAAGCCTGAGATGACGGTGCATCACTGTACCAGGGCTGCAGTCACTATGAGGTCGTTGTGCAGTCGTGTGCTCCAGACATGTACATTCTAGAAGCTTTTATGCAAACTGTCAGAGCACATGCTCCTGTGATCCTCACTGAAACATTCCTTGAGGTGGAAGGCAATGTCCCTCCCTTGCCAGAGAAACAAGGATATTGCTAAGCGATAGAAGCCACCAGTTCTCCAACAGAGCACACGAGACTTCAAGTGTCATGAGCTTAGACACAAGCTTCTTGCTGGAGCTTGCTATCACCAGGGTCTTGTCACTTGCAACCCAAATTTCTGGGGAAGATGGTTTTCACAGAGGGAACGGCTTCTCAAGAGCACACTGGGGAACTTGGCCTCTGCTAACTCATTTGCCCGGACTTGCAAGTCCTTACTCATGGCTTCTAATAAATCTAGGGCTTTGGAAACACTCGTGAGAAGTAAGGAAAGCACATCCTGCCTAAGGTCAGGTACATTGGTGGTACTTTGTGCTTTTCCTATACTGTGAAAATGAACAGAGACATCCTTATAGGAAAAGCATCCCAGTAAAAACAGACATTGTAGTTCCCTCCTTTCAGTGTATGGGCCAGGAGGCAAGAGAGTAGGTCTGTCTAGAACCAATTCCAGAGTCAAGTGGCCACATGACATCATTCAGGGCAACTAAATACATTCATAAGTCTGTACCCATGCACTTATTAATGCAGAAACGATACAGATGTTGTTTGGACTAAAACTCCTGCTGAGGATATCCTGCGAGCATTTTGACTAAACTGATCTAACAAACGCCTCATCTATAGATACACCTCCAATTACATGAGTCCTTTATGGCAAATTCCTTTGTCTTCCAATGTCCTTGCAACTATCCTTGAAGGACTTCTTGTTGGTAGAGACAATTGATGGTGTCTGGCTCCTACTTATCTTTTCCATCTCATCCCAAAGCCACCTTGGTCAGATAGCCAGCTATCCAGTTGGCTGCTAGGCTGGCTTCCATGCCCTATACACTCCAGCCTTTACCAGTGTGCTTCAAAGTTGCTCTGTTGAGCACACTGAGGCAGACTGCAATTTGGTGACATTGAAACTTTAATGGTCCACTGTTTATTATAACATTGCCGGCAATAGAGGATGCTTATTGCTTAAATGGCTGTGAGCTCCACAAGGAAGTGTTTGTGCCCTGCTGAACAGGGCCCTTGGGAACCACTGAATAATCTAGTGGGGCAGATGCCCCCCGCAGGCAAGGCTCAGGCCACAGATGCTGTGTACAGGGCAAACAGCTCCTGGAGGCAGCAGATGATGGTTCTCGCAGCAACATCGAACGACATCAGGTGCCTAGTCTTACTTAATGAAAACATAAAAGCCTCAGCCTAATTGCTCCAAGATTGTGCAGTGTTTTTTCTCCTTCCTTTGGGTTGAGCTTGTTAATTCCTACATCTGTGATACTGGAACAATTGCAGCCTCAAGTCCTGTTTTCACAACTTGTAAGCAAAATTAAAACTTCCCTTTTTAATTAAAATTTAAACTAAGCTAGAATTAAAACCCTACTGCAGAGTAAAGGCCTAGGAAAGCCCCAGAAGGAACACCTGTTCCATGAGTGTGACAGACAAATGCTGGAAACCTGCTGACCCTGGGAGAGTTGTTGGGGCCTCTCTAGAGGGATGTCACCCTCTGCAGTGCTTGGGTTGTTTCAAACTCTGCTTCCATGGTAAGCCACCTCGATAGTCAGGGAACCCAAGTGCACATTCTGTATTATTTCCAGTGTTTAGTCAGAGTTTAATTTTGCCCCATATGACTTCATTTATTAATCCTGACAAAAGTGAACATAAAAGCAGCAAGAGCAGAAGTAATAATAAGAACACCAAACTCTTGTCTGTAAGATGAAGTATGGTACATCTTTCAGCCCAGTTCTTTACTTTCATTGGTTGTTCTGTGAATTAACTTCCTGAGAAAGATGCTGAAGTCAGACATAGTTTCTTTTATCAACACAGCATGTGCGTGCGTGTGTGTGTGTGTGTGTGTGTGTGTGTGTGTGTGTGTGTGTGTGTTCGTGCACATGCACATATAAATACTGGTACCTCCTTTTTGCTCCTATTCTGTACACTGACAAAAGGACCCAATCTTTCATTTCCTTCTAAAGGAAAGGAGAAAAATATTAAGCATGAATCTGAAGGGGAACACAACACTATTCATGGAGGTTGGGGTTGTCAACTCAGGCATACTTACCTGGGTACTGTCTGAAAAAGCCCTTTGCACTTCCAAAGTACTGCCATATGAGAGATGGATCCCGATCAAAGTTATCCACAAAAACTTTGTTTAGAGATTCAGACCAATACACTCCATTGACAATGGCAGGATCTGAAAAAAAAAAGAGAGAGAGAGAGAAAAGTGACATTAGGAAGCAGAGGGAGCCAGGTCACAGGTGCCAGACTTCAGGGCTCATTCACACAGGTGGCCCCCACTGTAGATTCTAAAATACTGAGAACCAAAGATGCTAAGCACTTGGAATGACGCTCCTATCCTGAATAAGAGCCACCCAGGGACCTCCACTACGGTGGCTTACTGAAAGTGCACATCCTTGTATTAGTCAGTTTTGATTTGACAGAGAGCATGGTCCTTAAAAGTTGGTGCTGTTAGCATCGGCTTCCTGATTTCCAGAACTCAGCATTCAAAGGGAAGCATGTGCTTTCTCTTCCTGTAGTCTTCTCAGCGGACACAGCTCTACTCCAACTGGGACTGCATCACAGACTCTCCCTTTCTGCTAAGTGGAGTGTGAGGCCTGGAAGGGAAGATGTTACTTCTTGCCATTCATCCTCTGACCTCATGTGGCTGGATGAGAGGATGAGATGACAAATGACTGGGTGGATGGGTCGATAGGTGGATGGGTGGACAATGATGCATTTAAAAAAAAAGGATGTTCTTCAGAAAACACATCTTTAGGGCACTGTGGTGCTCTCAGGACTCTGGAGCTAGGAGGAAGGTCAGGGGTTCAAGGCCAGCCTGGGCTACCCAAACCGTCTGAGCTCCACAGTAAGACTCTTTCTATAAGACAGTTTTGCTTTTCTGTCCTATAGTTCTATTAACAAGTCTTTTTTCCTCTCCTTTGAAAGTCCAAAGACAATTCCTTGTGTTTTCTTCACATATTTAAAAAGTGAAAGGAAAGGAAAAGGAGGAGGAAGAAAGTTTCACTTCCTGGCCAAAGATGGTGGGTTGCAGAGTTTGCTCTGTGGCTGTCCATTGTGTGCTTATTCCTCTTTACCCCTGAAGACACTTCAAAATGGGGCAACGCGCAGCCGCAATCAGTTCTAAAAGGAATTGCTCTTTGACCCCAGTATGAATAGGTAAAAGTACCAACATGATGAGCAAACAGACCAGAAAACAGTGGAGGAGATGCTCCCTGTTCCCCCCGCCACACACACATGGGGAAACATGGAGGTTACCTGCTTCTGTCTTCTACAAAAGTTCTCTAGTCTAGACTCCCATAACACTGAACACTGTACAGGGACTGGAACTGTGGCAAGAGTTGAGGCCTTTTTCAAAACTGCATCAACTACTGGGAGGCAATCCTCTAGCCTGTGCTTTCCTTGTGTACAAAATAGTAGCAAGGTCCATACCAGAGGCCCATTTGAAAAGTACAACACATCCAGCTAATGGTAGAAAGCCCTACAGGGCTGTCCTGTGCACAAAGTTCACACTCCAGAGTCTCCTGTGGAATTCTGACTCATAGCAATCCCACCATGGCATGCTCACTCCTAAGATTCCTGATACGCAAGAGGTGGGAGAGATGAGGACAGATTTTGTCATCCTGGCCTCAAGTTGCTTAGTGTACCAACGGGGGGAAAAATCATCCTCAAAACACTCCTAACATGAACTGTACTGACAAGGAAACTCATTGTTGGCCCAGGGAATATGTGGCATTTACTTTTAATTGCCAAGCAGATACACTAGAATATCCTGAAAAGAGTGAGGTACTGTCAAATTGACCTGTGGGCATATATGTTGGGGATTGTTGTGGTTGAATTAATTGACATGGAAGAACCCAGCCCATGGTAGGTGGAGCCATTTCTTGGGTTTGAGTCCTATACTGTTAAGAGTAGAGAAAAGTGAGCTAAGTAGGAGTTTTGCATGAATTCATTTTCTCTCTAGGCTTCAAGTTCCTAACTGTTAGCAATCAGGCACCTCCCGGGCCAGCCTAAAAGGGACTCCTCAGTAATGGTGGCAAGCAGGCATCTTCCTAGCCATGCCCCCTCCCAGGGACTCAGTGCTATAAGAAACATCATCACTAGCTGCCAAGAGGCAACATGTCCTCCTGTGCATATGCCACTGCCCTGATAAAAGGTCAGGTTTCTCCTCCTCAACTCCTTCTTTCCTTCTTCTCTAAACCCTAGACCCCCAGACCCCCAGAGGCAGACTTTAATAAACCTCCCAGGAGAGACCTTGCTGCGTGGTGTGATTTTGTCAGGATCTGGCACTTGGTTCATTCACCCTGCCACCTTGACTCCCTGCTAAGATGCACTGTTACATACACTGAAATAAACCCTCTCTCCTCTAAATTGTGGTCAACATGGCATTTATTTTTATCACAACAACAAGAGATGAAACTAAAACAGTACTCCATCTCTCCTCCATGCCTACCCTGTGCCAGATACCTCTTCTTCCTCAGCTGGCCTCCCTTTCCTAGACAGAGTTTACAGTTGACAACTGATAAGCTGGCATGCCTAGGTCTTGCCTGACTGCTGCACCTCCACCTTACAGTACTCTTTCAGATTGCACAGGTCACTGTGACTCAGGCTTTAATCTCAAAAGTGTACATCATAACTCCTGTAACTATACTCTACCACATCATAACCTGGTAGGTTAAACATGACAGAGTCAATCTTATATCATAGAATACTTTTGAGAAAGCCTTTATCCATGCAATCCTGTAGATCAGAGCCATTTATTATTCCTGTCCAAGCTTGATAGTAATTACCATGACTCACTCCTGGCTGCAAAAGCTACTTACATGAGCCCGCAAACATGCGAATAACGACTCCATAAAACCCACGGCTTTCACCTCCATCGATGGATTAATTATATCAGACTCATATAAAACCTTACCACAGTCAGACACAAAAATTCTATTTCACTAGATCATTGTCTCGACATGTTGCAGGACCCAGTGGTTTTCAGCTGGATCATGTTTGCTTAGAGATTGGTTCAGTTGTGTAATCACAACTTCTTTATGGATAGAAGAGGAATTCCCATCCTTGCAGGTGGTCCTAGAACTCCAGGATTTCCACCCACAGAACAGGGAGCATTGTCAGAGGTATAAAGGTAACCACTTTGTCAGAAGACCACCCCATCTAATTTATTTGGTTGGACACTAAATTTTGCTCTGAAGTTGTGATTTTATTAAAAAAAGAAAAGGAGATTTGAATTCTCAAGGGCACAGAAAAGAGGACCTAGGAAATATGACCTGGTTGAAGTAGGGCTGGATTGCACACATTTGTATGATTCAGTATTTGAGATAATGCTTTTCTTTGGCATGTAAAATCACCACAGTGAATGGTTTAATTCCAGAGGCTCCTTTAGCAAGCAATTTTAATAGATGGGAAAGCCTGGAAGAGCTGCCTATCATTACAGTCAAAAAATAGACAGACATGGATATAAAATTTGCACAAGGAACTTAAATTCCAAGCCAACACACACACACACACACACACACACACACACACAAACGTTAAAGATGGTTTCCCAGCATCAGTGCCCTATAGCAAAAGTGAAGAACATCAAGAGTTAAGTTGACGCTGCCCAGCTACCCTCCTCAGATCCCCAGCCCCTTCCATCCAGTGACGAAGAGGTAGATATCACTGTGAGGCTGGTCCAGTATTTTAGTCTCATCATTTCTGAGTGAGCTACAGAGAATGACCATCTTGTAGTCATTTGTGAGATTATAAGCATCCTCCCATGCAACAAGATAAGCTTTTCCTTGTTTGACTTTGGTTTCTAAATTTTGTCAACAGTCCCCCTTGCCTCACTTAAGATAGTTTATGACTTTTTTTATTAGATATTTTCTTTATTTACATTTCAAATGATATCTCCTGTCCTGGTTACCCCTCCAGAAAAAAAAAAAAAAAAAAAACAAAAACAAGAAACAAACCATGTTTCCTCCCCCTCGCCCTGCTCACTAACCCACCCTCTCCCACTTCCTGGCCCTGGCATTCCTCTTCACTGGGGCATAAACCTTCACAGGAACAAGGGCCTCTCCTCCCATTGATGACCAACTAGGCCATCCTCTGCTATACATATGCTGCTGGAGCCATGAGTCCCATCATGTGTACTCTTTGGTTGGTGGTTTAGTCCCTAGGAGCTCTCAGGGTACTAGTTAGTTCATATTGTTGTTCGTCCTAAGGGGCTACAAAACCTTTCAGCTCCTTGGGTCCTTTCTCTAGCTCCTTCATTGGGGACCCTGCGCTCAGTCCAATGGATGGCTGTGAGCCTCTACTTCTGTATTAGTTGGGCGGCTCTAATCTTCATAAGGGTCTTTTTACTCACGATATCCACTGACCACTCTAATGAGTTACTCTAGACCTGATGGCCCTACCAACAGAAATTCATTCATTTGATTCTGGAATCCAGGACTGATTTCCTCAGGAACCCATGAGAAAGAGTCTGTCCTGTGCCATGTTCCTCTCCTAAACATCATGTGCTTGCAATAATCCTGGATTCCTTGGCTTGTAGACTCAGCATGATTAATGCTGTCTCCATATTTACATGGGCTACCCTTCTGAGTCTCTGTGTCAAATAGCCCTCTCATTTCCTCATAAGGACACAAGCTGACACCAAATCCAGACTTTATGTACTTCTGCAGGTATAAGAGGCAAGGGCTCAGAAGGGTTAGAGGCCATTATTCCACACGGTATACATACTCTGAATTATTCTCCACAATATACTCCTATTTCATGATTTGTATATGTATATACAAATGTATGGGATTTTTTTTCTTCCATATATTATGTGCACTAAATATGTGCCTGATGCCAAAGGAAGTCAGAAAGGGGTATTGTATCCCCTAGAACTGTAATGGTTTGAGCCACTATGTGTATTACATGAACTGAAGCTGAATCTGCTGGAAGGGCAGCCAATACTCTTAACCACTGAGCTACCTCTCCAGCCACTATACATTTGTAAGGTCTGAGTTTAGTTAGAACAGGACTTTTCATGGCAGAGGACCTTTACAATAGCAATAATTCTAATTTTCACATATACATGCTTGGTTGATGAGTCCTGCCTGTATTGTACGAAAGTGTATTTTGTTAAAAATGTAGTTTTGGAAATGTGCCTGTGTAAGTGTGTGGTGTGTATGCATATATGTCTGTGGATATGTATTTTTGTGCTAGTATGCACATGTGTACACATGATTGTGGGAGCAAGAGGTTGAAGTTGGGTGTTTCTCTTGATGACTCTCTACCTTATTCACAGAGGCAGCACATTTTAATTGAACCCAGGGCTCATCAACCTGGCTAGCTACACTGGCCAGCTTGTTCTGAGAATCCTGACTTAGTGCTAGAATTTTAAACAGACCACCATGCCTACATAGCATTTACCCAGATGCTGGGGATCTGAACACACATGTACAAGCAATGCTTTACCAACTGAGCCATCACCTCCTCCCCAAAGTCATTTTCTTACATGTCAAATATATACACCAAACACAAGATTTTTTTGTGCAATAAAATGTTTCCAGATAACAAGGTAGTTTTTCCCACTGTTCCCATCTGCCCTGGACAAACTTATTGTGCATGTCTCTCTATACAAAGTCCAGAAATAGCATCAATCCAGCATCCTCCCTGACAAGAAAGAATCGCCCCCAACATGTCAATAATGCTCAGCTTTTATCAGAACAGATGCTTGGAGATGCCTGGAGAGAGGGCTGGCACCTTTGTGTAAATCTATACTTTGTATCTAAAGAACATCTTCCACATCCCTGACTTGTCTTTGCAATATATCAGACACGCCAACAACAAACAGCCTTTCAGTCTCCAGTCTATCAAGTGCTTAGTACAGCAAATGGCCCATGAACAACACATCAGAAATAGAGGATGATCCTTACCTTGTCTATTAGAAAGTACATAAACCCAGCCCAGAAAGAGCTCCCAGCTTCCATCCTTTCTCCATATCAGTGTTTCTGGGCAACACCACTGTCAAGCAACCCAAGAGTCTAGAGCTCAAGCTCTGGAGTGGAGTCCCAGAATTGAGCTCTTGCTTGACACTGGCTAGCTAAGAGCCTGGGCCTTGTGACTTAACTTCCCTGAGTAGCAGGTACCTTCATTTATGGAAGAGTAATGTGAGCATCTCTTCTGGAAATGCTGCTGAGACAAGTCATGTGACGATCTCAGGTATCGAGGTCTATCATACATCATTTGGCTGCCTAACCATCCCAGGACTGTGGTGACTCACCAATCCCACACACTTTAGTTCAGCTGTTCATAGACTTAATGTAGGTCTGGATCAGTGTATTCCTTAAATTCTCAAGGCAAGGAACTCTGGGACTTCTCATTTATGCATATAACAAATATTTCCTAACCACTTACCATACCAGGGTTTGGTAGGGTTGTGGTTAAATATGAAGTGTTCATGCACTGAAGGCAGAGCCCCCATCTGATGGCACTCTTTGAGATATTTTGGAAACATTGGGACAGGGGTCCAGTTGAAAGAAGTAGATTAGTCCGGGCATATCCTTGATAGCTCTGTCTTGCCTAGGCTACTCTTTGCCTCCTGCTTTGCTCCCTGACTGCTGTGAAGAGGTCATCCTTGTTCCTTCTTGCCATCCTCTGCCTTGCCATAGCCCAGAGACAACACAAAACAGAGACCTCTAAAACATAAGACAAAGCAACCTTCCCTTCACTTGACATGTGGTTAGGGATTTTGACAGTTCTATCTCATGAGGAGGCAAAACTGAGAACTTCAAAGAGAAAGAAGTGTGATACACAGAAAAGGTAGAGAGCTGTGGTGTGCCACGCCCTAAGATGGCGCTGGTTTCAGCCTTCCGCTAGCCCGAAAAGCGAGTGCTCTCTGAGATAAACAAGTCCTTATTTGGCTAAGCTTGCTGCCTCTGGCTGCTTCTGCATTGGGCGGCCTATCTGCTGTTCCCATGTGGCCTGCAGGGGTTGGCGGGCACAAGGTATTTAGGTCCGTGGGCATTCTCCAAAGAAATAAGCTTGTAACACCAAGGGAGAAGAGAAGAAGCAGCTTGTAACAAGGTCTTGAATAAACTGCTTAAGGAAGAGCTCGTGGTTGTGTCCTTCTTGCTGGTCGAGAGGGCCACGACAAGAAAATAGAATGGGATATGTCAGAAAGGTACTTTGAGTGGAAAGGAAGGAGGGGGGGTTTCCTCAAGGTGACACCTGAATACTGAGAAGACCCCTAAACACCAGTCCAGCAAGAGCTTTGTAGAAGGAGGAGGACAGAGTTCAAAAACAGTAATCTGATAAGAAACCAGGTAACAGGAGGAAGGGGATCCTGCTGGGGTCAGTGGGATGGGGGTGGGGAAAAGGGAGGGCAGGGGTAATATAAGCTGAGCCTGAGGGAATGGGCAGGCTGAGGAAGGGATTTTAGCAGAATGGAGAAATTCCCAGCCAAGTACACATTCTTTAGGTATACCCTGCCTCCATCATATCAGGGCTCATCCTGCCTAGATTTACGGTCCAAAATCAAATTTCTCTCAGAAATATATAGCTGCTTCCTCCTCCCAGGACAAGCAATCAGAATCTTCATGGCTATCTCAGTGTTTGAATTTCCACTCCAAACCCCAGTAGTCTGGTACATACTTGATTTTCTTCCCCCAATACCATTTGTTCTACGAAGAATTAAAAGAACTGAATTATTCTCACTTGTTATTTTGTATCACAAAATCTGGGTCCATTCTTATGGAATCTGAGTGAGCATGAATGGATATAGAGTTACACAGAAATTGCTTTTCTCTAAAACCATTCTTGGAAGGGAAAAGTCTCAACTCAGATGCCATAAGTTTGATGCAGAGCTGCAGGAAGTTGTATCTTACCTTGGACTTGGTAGAAGACAGGGTCTTTAAGCTTGCATAAATAAAACCTTCTGAAGCCAGGCACTGCCCAGATATATAATTACACTAAAATGAGAAGCCTGGGGCCTGAGTTGTTCTCCAGGGTGAATCCAACTTCAGGAGAACGGGTGAAAATTTTATGCCTTTCTTTGAGCAAGTGAATGGCATCTCCCCCATTCATTCTTACTAGATTGTGGATTAAATAATAGAAAGCCTGACAATAATTATCTATTACATCTATCTCACGGAGCATACTACTGCATGTGGGCTGAATTATAGAGCAAGCTTATTTGCCAAACATTTGCCCTCTCACTAAATTTCATGATAGGCTAAATATTAAATGCAGGTTACTTTTCACAAAGATGGAGTCAATAGCTGGCAGTCTTAGGGCCAGAGGGACAAGGAGGATCTGTGGTCCCATGCTGAACCACTCTGGATGGGGTTGGGAAGCCATGGCTTGGCAAATTCCCAAGAATGCTCAAGATGCTTCTTGTCTGTTGTCTTGGTGTGTAAATTCAGAGGATTAATTCCCCAATGGATTTTTATTTCAATGATTTGCCTATGCCTTTCTTCTGTTGCTAAAATGTCTTCCTAGGAGCTGGCATTAATTACATCTGCCCCTCTTCCCAAAGTTCATTCTGGGAAACCCAATGAGTTTATTTGGTTTCTTACAGAGCAAGTAAGGATTTATTTGTGAGCTGGATGTGCTATCCCTCTAAAGGCCACACTAAAAGTCTTTACCCATCAAGGATGATGGGTTTCCCATGGTCACAAAGAAGGGCCCTCAATATTCCTTGGCTTATATACTCTAGGCCTTCTTGGAGATCACCTACAATTATGGCTGTGTCATATACAACAGGTGGTGTGGGGTGACCAGATACTCTCAGTTAAGGGTCTCCTGACACTCCCTGTCCTTTGAAGGGGCATAAACAGTCAACAGGCCTCACTTGGATGATATTTTACAAGCCGGCATAGTTTGAACTCTCCAAGGTGGTGATTGTTTTTCCTGTAGGATAGTCCTGTACAACACTCCCTTAACTTATTTTAAGTTGTGTGAAAAAACTATTATATTCTTTTGTTTCCTTATGATGTGGGGGAAAAGACACTCAGAACACTTTGTGAGAGAAAATAATGATAGCAATCAAAATGATGATGATGATGATGATGATAATTAACATTTATTGTGTATTACACTGTGCCACAAACTATGCAGAACCCTTCCATCAAGTTACAGACTTCTTTTTCTATCACTATTTTATAGAAACATGACCCTCAAAGGTGTGGAAGTCATGTTCCTAATACATTCCAGGTTCCATCATCAATGGCAGAGGTTAACAAAGTTAGTTTCCACAAATGGCCAGAAAATGGGAAAGATGGTCATAGACAATGACCTCCATTTATCTGACCTATGGACTAAAGCTTTATGCAGGTACTAGACAGATCAGGTAACATATTGCTTGGCACAGCCTATCCTGCCTCAGCTATCAACAACAAATAACTGAATCAGGGAGTCCTAAGGAGACACTGCAGTAAGGCTTCGGGACTCTAGCATGTAATCTTTGTACCTACTGTTGGTAAAATACGTAGAGTAGTCAAGTGGGGGATAGCCAGATAAAGTAGGCAGAGCTGGAGAACAAGTCCAAGCTCCTTTCCAGGGTTCCCCAATGTGTCCATCTCAGTTTCTCATGCAATATCAGCCCCACAAACCTCCCAGTAGCTTCTCTGAAGTTGAGTCATACTTGAAACTTTGCACTGACACTCATAGCTGGAATGGCCTCCTTATCCTAGAATATCAATAGCCCCCCTAAGCCATCATGGCCTCCCACTGAGACTCTCAGACATTATAAGTGGACCCAGGACACCCTTCCAAATTCCATTCCTTTCCACATCTCATCAAATACAGCCCTGAATCCTGGTCAGGCTCACCCAGAGTTTCTCTTTTTTGACTACCATCTTATTGATAGAAACTATTTCTACTTGTCAAGGTTTGGATATAAAGTATCACTTTCCCCTACACACTCCATATGTGCCAGTGCCCCCAATGACTTAGGTGTTAAAAGCTTGATCACAGGTCTTGGTGGGTGCTGAGAAGTTTGGAGTAGGGATAAGCCACAAATAGTAGATCTCCTGAAGTATGTCCTTGAAGAATATCTTGTAGCCATATGTTTGCTCCTGTATACCATGAGGTAAACTGCTTTGTTCCACCACATTTCTCATCATTATGTCTAGCCTTACCTCAGGCACAAAGCAATATATCCAGTTGGACAAAGTCTCAAAACATCTGCAACCATGAGCCAATTTTCCAGAAGATGTTTATATCAGGTATTCTGTCATGGAATTGGGAAGTCCAAATGACAGAAAACTGCTACTGGAGAAAGCGGCCCTTCACTGTGACTAGATTACCTTGTGGTTCAGAAGCCCTAAGTGTTGGAAGTTGAGAAAAGCTTGGAGAAGAAAGACAGAGAAATCTTAGATGGCTATATGGGTAAATCTAGTAGGAGTTCAAATGACCAGAATGTGTATAGAAATGTGGTCAATGAAGAATGTACTAAGGGCCAGACACAATGGAATATCCTTGGAATTTGAAGACTTGGCAAATGAGAGCAGGGATGGGTTACTTGAAGTCATCATTAACTACATATCCAGTTAGAGCCCATATGGGCTACGTAAGAGCCTATCTCAACAACAACAACAGAAGACTGCATTTCAGATGGTAATTAGGATTCTACAAAGAACAGGACCAGGGGTCATAAAGGTTATTTTGTACAAAGAACCTCTGTATATTTTTTAAACATCTTGAGACTTTTCAAGGAGATGAATTTAGAAGCTGAGGACAAATTCATCTTGCAGAGACAATTCCAAGTCAGTCTATGGCATGGTTATTACTAGCTGCTTTTAGAAAGGTTTATAGTGAATATTTGGAACAAAAAAACAGAGGACAGAGCTTAAAAAATCAGCAATTTGGCCAGAAAAGAAAAAAAAAACATTTAAAATAATAATGAAAGATGCAGTTGTTAAAGAGATGGTACTACAGAAAAGAAGCAAAACACATTGTACTAAGACAGTGGATAAGATGTCTTAAGCACACCTTAGAAATCCGAAAGACACCATTCATGATAGGTTCTGGGGTATAAAGTATAGACTTGTATAAAATATATTTCATGAGAAAAGAGTGTCATGGAAAGATTTCCCTTTTTGTATTACTTCAGGAACACATACAGAAGTTTTCCCTGTGTTCAGCCACTCAGGTACACAGAGGCTGCTGATAACTGTGGTCCAAGGGAGGCTGGCTACGTTTTGAGCAGGCAGAAGACCTCCACACTACCCCGAGATGCTTGTTTTGCATGCAGACATGCAGAATACAAGATTTATAGGCTCACAGATGCTTCTACCTGATTTTCAAAGGAAATTCTGGGAAGCTAGGAAATGTGTTACAGGGTCATAGACCTTGCAAGCAATCCCCAAGAGAAGGAGCTGTGGAGATGAAGTCAAAGAAGCAATGAGGAATGCAAAGTTGAAGATGCCAGGAATGTAAAAATGCATGCCAAGGAAAGCCACAGTCAGTAAGCAGAGGTAGGCCAGGGTAGAAGCCATGTGTTTTGTAGCCGGCAATGTATGAGCAAGGCTATACATTCCCTTGACAGTTCATACTATGTTACCACATATTCAGGATTCCAGACATAAAGCAGCAGGATTACAGAAGTGTTTGTTCTGCTGAGTTTCAATCTTACTGTAGTCCCATCCAGCCTATCTATGTCTTCATTCTCCACCTTTAAAATGAAAACATTTGCTTTTTTCTAAATATATATATATATTTTTGTTTTTTAAACTGGCTTAGAATTAATAGTCTTTCTTGAGTCACAGATAACTTTTTTTCTCAGTGTCTTACAGCTAATAGCTTCTCTTGAGTCTCAGCAGAGACTATGGACTTTTGAGAAGTGCTCAAACTTTTAGAGATAGGCCTAGCTGGAGGAAGCAGACTGTATCCTGCTAGCATCCTGTTAGTGTGTGAGAGCATTCCTTAGCCCCTAGCCTGTTCTTTCTTTGATTCCTGACTGCACGCGGCATGCAGTTCTTTGCTCTGTCACGTTCCTCTGCCTCAGTGTTATGCCTTGCCATAGGTCTGAAGGTTATGGAGCCTAGCTGGGCATGGATTAAACCTTATAAACTGAATCCGAACAATTTCCCCTTAAAACTGTTGTTTAAACAGATATTTATTACAGTGACAGAAAGCTAACCCATTACTTTGGCAACCTTATCAGAAGGATGCAAATTATAGTTTTCAATATTCTGAAAAACACAGAAGGACCATACTGGATAAAATATAAATTTATTTATTTATTCATTCATTCATTCATTCACTCAGAAAATATTTTCTGAAGACCCACCATTTGCCACTATGTAATGGAACTTAGGGGTAAAATAATGGGGAAAACAGGATGTGGTCTTCAATTCAATAAAGTACACAGCCCAGGACTGGGGGTGGGGGGGTTGGAATCTATATGGTGAAGAGGCCTGGGGTGGGAGAAAAGGTTCAGAGTAGTCTATCAGAGACAAAGCAAGTTGATATGCCTAGAGTTTAGGAATCAAATGAAATTTGGAATGAAGAATGGAGAAGTAGGAACTTCAAGCAGAGTTTTACAAATTGGGCTCTTCAGTCAAGTCTTAGCTCAACAGCACCAGAGACTGCTAGAGAACAGGGCAGGCACTCAAGGTTGTCATTGGGCGGCAACCATGTGAGCAGTCAGTAGAGTTGTGAAGAGTATCAGGCTCTTGCATTCCTTTAAGAGACATGATGGTTCTACATTCTGATGATGAAGCAAGAGGTGCCAGAGGTGTGCAGAGCCGACACATACTGCTTTGCATTTTGAATTAGAGAGGCAAACATTGTGCCAGTGGCCACATCTCTCTTCTGTCTCAGACAGTGGGAAGGACAGCAATGCTACATTGTAAGTATGTAGTAGAAGAAGCCCAGGGTCTGTGTGCTCTACAGATGACAAATGAAGGGGGAATCCCAAGGAATGTCAGAGGGGCAACTTTATCCCCACAAAGCTGGACTGTCACTGATGTCAAGACTAAGGATGAATTTTCCCTTGTCATCATCTGTACTGGCTGGTTTTGTGTGTCAACTTGACAAAGGCTGGAGTTATCACAGAGAAGGGAGCTTCAGTTGGGGAAGTGCCTCCATGAGATCCAGCTGTGGGGCATTTTCTCAATTAGTGATCAAGGGGGTAGGGCCGCTTGTGGGTGGTGCCATCCCTGGGCTGGAAGTCTTGGGTTCTATAAGAGAGCAGGCTGAGCAAGCCAGGAGAAGCAACCCAGTAAGGAATATCCCTTCTTGGCCTCTGCATCAGCTCCTGCTTTCTGACCTGCTTGAGTTCCAGTCCTGACTTCCTTTGTGATAAACAGCAATGTGAAAGTAAGCCAAATAAACCCTTTCCTCCCCAACTTGCTTCTTGGTCATGATGTTTGTGCAGGAATAGAAACCCTGACTAATACACCATCCTAGAAATAGATATAGGCCACTCTTCTAGAAACTTTGGGCTTTAATAAACAGAATTACTCTAGTACCCTGTGGTAGTTTGAATATGCTTAGCCCAGGGACTGGCACTATTAGAAGGTATGGCTCTGTTGGAGGAAGTGTATCAATGTGGGAGTGGGCTTTGAGATCCTCCTCCTAGCTGCCTGGAAGTCAGTCTACTTGTGTTAGCCTTAAGATCACGATGTAGAACTCTCAGCTCTTTTTGAGCCATGGATGCTGCCATGTCCCTGCTTTGATGAGAATGGACTGAACCTCTGAACCTGTAAGCAAGCCCCAATTAAATGTGGTCCTTAATAAGACTTGCCTTGGTCTTGGCCCCAGCAATGGAAACCCTAAGACACATCTAAAACCAGGAATGATTAGTGAAGAAAGTTCCAGAGTGCCCAGTCTGCATACTGGGAACCTCCAGGGAGCTTCTATGGGTGGATACCACATGGTGCTTACATTGTACCAGCTGCCCTATATATACTATCTTGATCATGTTCCTAGGAAGATCATGCGATTCTGTGGAGCGTGAGGAATCTGAGGTCATATAAGGTTATACCATATATCCAGAGGATTGTGGGTTCTCATTTACAGAGGACTGTGAGGACATATGAGATGCAACATGGACTAAAGCTTGAAGATCATTTAGCCCTTGACCTCTGCCCTCTTCTTTTATGAATATTCAGTCAACAAGTACTTAAAGATAAGGAGTTTAAAGTGTTATCTATCCTATGTTCCATATGGGGGAGGGGGACACATAAAAGAAACTCCTGTGGAAGGAACAGATGTTCTGACAAATCACATGAAATTGAGGACAAGGTCCAGCCTACATGGCTGTCATCATTTAGTAAGAACCAATTCATGATATTCACCCGGGAAAGTCTGCTCTTGTTTCATTTAACCTTTGGAAGAGAGAATGAAACCGAAACCTTCCTTCCATCTTCCAGACAGGCCTGGCTCCCAGGAAAATATGATTCTGTGAGCCTGCCATCCAAACTGATGCTATCAGCTCTTTATTGATATTTAATATAAACGCAGCCCCAAGGCTAGCAGGTACCTTGACAGGGTCTGAAACATAATTGCCATGGAACTGTACAAACGCATGTAGCAATTAAAGAGCTGTCAGAGATGTTGCTGGTGCAAAGACATAGTGCTGCAGGCTGGACAAAAGCATCGGGTGCTGAGTTAGGGAATCAGTGAGTAGATAGCTGCCATGGGAACCAAACAACAGAACTGCACAGCTGCTGTGGGCCAAGACATCACAGGCAGGGCTTGGGCACATTGTGGGCATTACAAAAGGAAATGGGACCAGATTTAAGTTTGCTGTTGGTTTCAACATCCAGAGGCCAAAAACAGCCTCTTTTCCTCTGACACAAGATTGTATGTTGCAGGGAAAACACAGCTCTGACTCTGGCTTTGTAGAGTTAGAGAATGGGGGCTATGTTGTCTAGTATTGTCAACTCCACACAGACTAGGTCAACTGAGGGAAGGGAACTCCAGTTGAGAAAATGCCTCCATGAGATCGGGCTGTAAGTGGGAAAGCTTGTAGAGCATTTTCTGAATTAATGACTGATGTGGGAGAATCCTACCTATTGTGAGTAGGGAGTAGCCCTAAGCTGATAGCTCTGGGATCTATAAGAAAGCAGGTTGAGCGAGCCATGAGGGCCAGTAAGTAGAATTCCTCTTTAACCTCTTGCTGTGGCCCCTGTCTCTAGGTTCCTGCCCTGTTTAAGTTCCTGTCTTGTTTTTCCACAATGGACTGTGTGATTCAGGGTATGTAAGTCTGTCCTCCCTGTTTTAGGGTGTCTATTCCTTTGATAAAAACACCATGACAAATAAGTGAGCTGGGAACCAAGGGATTTATTTGACTTGCACTTTCATATTTCTGTTCATCTGCAAAGAAAGTCAGCATAGGAACTTAAACAGGGCAAGGTACTGAAAACAGGAGCTGATGCAGAGGCCATGGAGGGGATCTTACTTGTTCCCTGGCTTGCTCAGCCTGCTTTCTTATAGAACCCAGGACCACAAGCCCAGGGGTGGCACCACCCACAATGGTCTGGACCTTCCAGTATTGATCAGTAAATTAAAAAACAAAACAAAACAAAACAAAAAACCTTACAGCTGGATCTCATGGAGGCATTTCCTCAACTGAGACTCCTTCCTCTCTGATGACTCAGGGCTGTGTCAAGTTGACACACAAAACCAGCCAGTATATTCCCCAGGTTGCTTTTTGGCCATGGTGTTTCATCATAGCAACGGCGAACCTTATTAAGACAAGGGATAGGAGACAACTGAATTTTGCATTACTATTTTCATAGTTGTCTTAATAGCACTGACCCTCAAGTGAACTACAGGGTCAGACAGCAGTACATGAGGTGACAAGTGCTCTAGAAATGGATGGGACTGGAAAAATTTACTTTCATTATTTCAAACTTCTCCCAGAAGCCCTCCTTGAAAAGTCCCAACCATCATTGAGACCAACATGTGGGGTGGCAGGCGACACACAAGCACATTCTTTGAATACAGAAAATAGATTCTTTGCTTTTATAGCATATAAGTCCATCTTCTCTGTTTCCTGGTCTAAGCCTAACAAAGCACTGGAGAACAAGAGAATGTGATCCCCTACAGAGAGGGCAGTTATAGCTCTGTCCCTGTAGAAGTGTGTAAGCAGGGAAAGGGGTAGATGTGGGAAAAGGTTCCAAGTGGATAGTGGCTTCTGTGAGTGGATCTCAGGAAAACATTGCCCCTTGCAGCTCCGGGAAGGAAGCCAGCTTTGTGCTGAGGCGGTTTTATGGACTTGGTACCAGGGGTCTGGGTTCACATTGAGTAGAGCATTGTAAGTGCTTGTTTTTGATGCCCAATTTCATGTGAGAATCTATGGGCCATAAACCTTTTGAACTGTACCACTGGAAGTGTGAACACTGCCAACAACATGATATTGACTAGGATTGATGCCAACTTCCTGTAATGTTGGCCAAGAACTATTAACAAGGAGACTCCAGCTGTTTTTCCACTGGACCTCATTCACCCTACACATTCTTTTATCAGTTATAGTTTGGCTTCCAGAACAATAGTATCTAGCAACATTAAATGAAAACCAAATGATTCCATTTATTGACTCTCCATAATGCATGTACAGTAACACCTAACTCCTGAGTGACAGGGACAAGGACCCGACAGTCAGCTTCCCTTGACATCTAGATGGTTCACCCATAGGTTTAATTCCATTAAGTGATTTATAGCCATGATGACTGTATAACATGTCACTCAAAAACAGACCCCTGAGAAGAAAATTGGGCAAGGTAGTCAAACTTTTGGAGGTTATAGAAAAATGACTGAGAAAAAAACCACTTTAATAAAGGAATTATGTATCTCATCTCATGGTTTCTAAGCTTTCAACCCATCCAGGGCTAGCTACATCCATTGCCTCTTTGGCTTGAAATGAACCAGAATATCACAGCAGTATGACTATATAGCAAAGGCTGCTCACCTCAGAATAGTAGCCAAGAAGGCAGAAAGACTGTCAGGAAGGACCCAGAGCCAAAATAAACACTTCGAGGCACACCTCTAATGACCCACCACTCCAACCAGGCCCCACCAACTACCTCCCATTGGTATACTCAAAATGTAACTCATCTTTGAGTTAATACATCAATAAAGGCAGAACCCTCATGGCTCACCCATTACACAGAAGCTCTTCCTCTGAGCACTGCTTCCACTGGGAGTCAAGTCTTCAACACATGAGCCTTTTAGGAGGATACCTCATATTCGAATAGTAATAAGGACTCTGTTAATATCACAAACCTAATGTAAATCAAAGCTGTCCTTCCTAGGCAAATCCTGATGACAAGTACAAACCACCCTGTTGTATGGACAATAGAAATGTGCATACGTGGATAGGCGAACACATGTACATCTCTAACATAATGATGATATACAGTTGGCAATTTAATCAGGAAGAATTGAATTAAAAAGTGTGTGTGTGTGTGTGTGTGTGTGTGTGTGTGTGTGTGTGTGTGTGTCTGTGTCCTTCTTAACACTTGAGTAATCTCCACAGCTAAGACCAAGGCCTTTTGAAACTTCACAGGCCATTCAGCCTGGACATTCAGCATGTCCCAGATACCAGCCAGAATGCTTTGCTCATGAGAAAAGAAAAGCAAACAGTAATTAACCTACCAAGTTGCTAAAGTAGAAAATGCTCAAGGGAGTTTCTCTTGTGATTATGTCAATGCATTCTCTATTTCTTCAAGCTGGGAGAATCTTTTCGATTTAAGAAACTTCTTAAAACATCTTCAAAAGCTATTGTTTCAAAGAACTAAGATGACTGCCTGGCATTTCATAATTCACCCCCCCC
>JADRCC010165832.1:0-12847 GCA_019843855.1 Hylomyscus alleni
TTTTTTTTTTTTTAAAGGTCATGCTCATTTAAATGGGACTTCCTGTTCTTTTATTCCCCAGTCCTTTGAATTTCCTTTTGAAAGGCTGGTGAATATTTTTGGCCATTCTATTTCCTCTACCAGATAAAACCATTACTAAATAGAGGCTAATTAAGTCACCGGGCTAACACGTTGACATTCAAAACAAAAACCTTGAGCTCTTGGGACTGTTACACCCTGTCCCCTACAAGCAAGGACTCTTGTCCCTGCACTTGACTTGCACTCTTAAAGGGCACTCTAAAAGTGATGATTTTTGCAGCCACAAATGTAGGGCAATTGTTTTTGTTTGGTTTGGCTTTTGAAAGTGTAGCAGCGGGCTTGCTTGTGAGAACATGAATGGAGACGGAAGCCTAAAGAGTTAACAGCTATCACAGCTCTGTAATGAAAAGATGCATACACATCTGGACTGATGTGGCTCTTCTCCCTGAAAGAGAGTTTAAAAATAATTGGTTTAGTCTTGCTTCGACTCGTCCAGAATTTCAAAGCAGACACAGTGAGGAGAGTAATTTCACTCTTGAAGCTAAAATGCTCTGGATTAGTTTCAGGGTAAAGGTGGGTTGGGGAATAAGAACTTTGAATAATAGATTCTTTCTCCTCCTTTAAATCAGCCACCAGAGTATCTTTAAGTAGTGTCTATTTGCAAGAGGACCATTCATTGCTATACAGTGTCTTAAAGACCATTGGTGGCCTTACTTAAACTGTCTTCAAGGACACAGGAGAGAGTGAGCTAGAGTTGGCCTGTTTTCCTTCTTTCTGAAATACTGCCTTCTTCTGGAGTGGTCAGTGCTACTAAAAGATGCATGTATTCTGACATCTTCCTGTGCTATCTTTCATGGTAGGGCCTCCTGTCTTTGGACATTAGGTAACCCTGTGGTCTTTTCAGTTACAAACCAGAGGCCTTACCTGAGAACCTTTAAGTGTTGTATGGTAAGGCTGGGCAATATGGCTCTTTCCTCCCTGGGAGGGATATCTTACTGCTGGACTGATGGGCATCAGTGTCGTCCTCTTCACTGGGCTTTGTTTGTGGCCAGATTGTTTTGGTTGTATTGATGGCTCCTTCAGGGTTTGAAAGCAACCTTGTTTGGGGATGCAAGGGTGACAGTAAGTGAAAAGAATCCTTTGAACTTCCAGGTAGACTCTTGGGATGCCAACTTGAGGAACCTGCAGGATCCCTCCAGCTTCCTCTGATGGGCATTTTCAAGGAGTCTTCTTACTGAAGCAGTAAGTGTGAGACCTCCCACTCATGGCCTCTCCATCTTCTCAGAGTAGGAAAGGTAGAAATATGACCAGAGGCTTGCTGGTCAAACTGGAGAAGGTTTCCCTGACTCTCAAAATGTTTCTTTGATAGATACTGGGGTGGGGATGGGAGTGGGGATGCCTCTGCATAGGGAGGTTCTATCCTTCCCATAAGGGTAGGAGGACCTATTTCTGGAAGCTTCCAGAAAACACTGTCCAAGTTGCCATCCTCTAGATCACAGGTTATTTCCTTAGTGTCAGTGTTCAAATGCCACCCATCCCCTGGCTTTCCTTTGTCTTTCTCCAAATGGGAATTACATGCAGGTTGTTGCATTTTCAGGGAGGAGCAGCTGGGAAGAATGAAGTGAGAAAAGGTGTCTGAAATGTCAAAGGGAAGCTTATAATTCAGAGGAGTCAGGGAGAGCTCAATTTTCATCAGTGCCCTTGACATTTTGAAGATAATTTACTCATGTGACTTTGGTATAGTGAATAGCATGTTAAGTCTACTATCTAAATAGTAGACTGACACCTACTTACTGTCTACTTAACTCTTCCCAAACAAAAGACCTTTAAATACATTGGTAAATTGAGAAACTCCAAGGCCACATAGCTAACCTCCTTGTGATGATTCTATTTGAAGAGAATCAAACGTGTACTAGGGTCTCCTTATATCGTGATTGTTTGCATGTGTTCATATATGTATGCATATATGTATGCATTTAGTGCATTCTGGGGATTCTTGATGGGGAAAACAAAGTCCCTTCCCTCAATGTTTAAATAATAAGGTGTGTTTACAAAGGTAACTGATGTGAACCACGCATGATGACACACATGTAGAAACCCAGGAGTATTACAGACTCACAGCCACCCTGGGCTACATAGGAAAGACCCTAAAAGACATCTTTTAAAGAAAATAAAATAACTGTAAAAAGAAAACTCCAGACCTTGTTAGGTGGCCTGTTTCCCTTGATGACTGGTGGTCTTTAGGATTCACACATGCAGAGTTCCCTTTCCACAAATCCTTTCTCCTGCTGCAGTAAGACTGATTCTGTCATATGGCCACATGACTCATAGGAATGTGGAAGTGACCTCTGGCATTAGGGTGGCGCCAGTTCCAATCAATGATCGAATCAAAGTCAGTTCTTGGCGATTCACAGAGATGGGACTCTGGAATAGGTGTCCCTTGTCTCCCTTGCCACGGGAAACTGGAGGGTAGGTGTAGACTCCATGTGGGTTGTTTGTGGCTGACCAGCAACAATTTATCACTCATTCTAAGATGCTCAGTGATTTCAGTGCTGCCATCTGGAACCCTCTGAAAACCCATGTGTTTGGACAGGAAAGATTTTACAGTGATTAATCATTCACGTTTTAGTACAACATCATTTTAATTTCATCAGTAGTACTCTTTAGCATCTTCGCCCAATATTATTTACTTCTGTGACTTAATACCAGTGACTATTGAAAGTCAACAAATGTTTTCCATGACTTCACCGTGTACTGCTTTCGGTTCAGCACTGGCTGAAGTGCTGTGCCTGTGCTAATTGTAGCTCTGTGGAGAACTATGTGCTCCCATTGTGTTATAACACGTGACTATCTCACACTAATGGGGCCCACACCCGAACCCAACCCCTCCCACCTCTTCTATCTCAGTATTTTCATGTGCCTGTCCTTTTCAAGCACTTGCTTCCTTTTGTTTCATCTGATCATGGTCAAGCATCAAAGTCCAATAACTCTGTGTAGCCGGAAGTAAATAGGCTCTTAAATTTATTCTTATCTGCAAAGAGGGGGAATCTGGTGTTATGACATTGTCATGGCAATATTATGATGTAGACGCTGGGAACGTCATAATCTCTTCTTTTACCCTGACTCTTGTTTGGTTAAAAGTCAAATAAAGCTAACAGGTACAGGAGCATTGTTTAAAGAGAGCTGAGCTATCAACCCAAGTCTGCTCAATCCATACTTACAAAGAACTCTGAAATTATGCCGGGGTTTGCCATAAGTTTTAGAGGTAGGGGCTCAAGCATGGTAGAAGTTCACATGTCAAAACAGGATGCACGAGGTGCCTTTTCAGAAGGGTGGGAATACTTAGTGAAGTTGGGGCTATCCTGGTTTTGCTTTGAGACTGTGTCTTTTCTGGCTGCTAGTCTAGAAACTAATTTTACCTCCCTGGGGAAAAATTAAATGAGCCTGTTATAACACTTCAGATCCTGAGCCCCCTGGCTGGTTTCCAGAGAGGCTGGTTCATCATTTCTCAACAGACAAAAGGCTGGGCTTAACACTGAGTTCTAGGTACTTTCCATGTGTGTATGGCACCCAGGGATTTTGTTACTTTTCTCCTTTAGAGGATTTCTCAGGTTCTAGGCAACAATTGTAACTGTGAGCTTTTCTAACCGGCCTCTTTGTTCTCCAAAATAATGACTCTGAGACTTCTTATATCTGAACAAATGCCTAAGCCAAAAGCTTTGGCTGTTTTCTACTAGCTCATGACTCAATTGTCCTGTTGAAACTAGTCCAAGTCATGCCGCATGGCTACCTCTCCTTCAGTTTTGTGCTATGTATCATCCTCCTTAACGTTCCCTGTGAAACCTCCTGTGCCTGACTGTACCCCAGAAATCTTCTCTCTGTACTGGAACTCCTGCCTCCCTATTTCCTGCCTAAGCTAATAGGCCAGCAGCATTTTACTGACAGATTAGGTTTCCACACATGGCACAAGAGAGTCTCTTTACAGTAATGGTGTTGCCAAGATCCAGGAAGCTGACGTGGGCTTCCGGGCAATAACTCCATCAAAATTCTCGGCTTGGGACTTAACCTTCTACCATTGTAGCTTTAGGACAAGGCTTTGAAGATTGCAGTCCTACACAGGTATAGGGAAGCCAGTAGAAGGTTATTCAAGCCAATAGGATTTAAAGTTCATTAACAGCTAGGTATTGAACAATGTCTTAAAAATTGGAACTGTGGCAGTGATGAGCGCACACAGGCCAAGGTGACAGTGACTGAGAGACTGGAGAGTCTTTGGATGTAGTAGGGCTCTGGGGTTACTTGTAGGAAGGGCTCAAATTGTCAAACAGATTAAGTTGGCTTTGTTTCCAGACTCACTGGTAACTTGTGGTGTGACCTTGGGACAGACCATTTCAGGCCATGTTGCCTGCTTCTGGGCTGCATTTATAGGAAGAGCATCAGAAAGCTTCCCTTACAGTGTTGTGGCAAAAATTAAATGAGATAACCATCAAAGCTCCTATAAGACTCCTTTCATAGAGACTCCCTCTGTGGAGCTGATAGAGTCAAACTCAACAATAACCCTGCGTCTGCTGTCTCTTCTGCATTCTCTACAAGATTGGTTCAGTATGGGCTCATTATTCAGAAGAGTTTCCAGCTTTTAACTCCCAGGTTTAAGAACCATGCAAATATCTTGACGTTGTAAACACCAAAGATCTCAGCTTTTGGGAGTTAAAGGCAAATGTCTGAGGAGTTTAGGGTCATCCTCCACTATATATCAAGTTTGAGGCCAGCCTGGGCTATAGATTCTGTCTCTAAAACACAACAAAAATCCAACAAACACACTCACCTCGTTGGGGAAGAAAACCATTGTACTAGTACCTATGGGGTTGTCTGCCTCTGAACATGACATTGTCTGAGTTGGGTCTTCACCAGCCTCAGGGTGAGCATAACTGTACTTTCAGCTGCCCGGCTAGAGCTTGGCAGCTGGATCTACACCAGTGAAATGGACCCTCCTGCTGAGCCCTAGCAACCTGGCTAGGGCTGAGGAAGAAACTGGCTTTACCCCTCCTTAGAGACTTTCTAGATATTGTTTATGAGAAAGGCAAATGTAGGATGCTTCAAGAAAGGTCGGCTTATTTGCTTTTACTGAATAATGGCATTTCTCACACAGAAATGATGCAAAGGGCTTCTGACTTCCCCCAGCAACCTCCTCTAGGCTCCCCTTCTGCTAATTCTCCTCAAGGCTGTTGAAATCATTACTTAGGACTTTACCTATGCCCCTATACCCTCTTAAATTTTGGGGAGGTTGAGCTATTTTATTGATAGTATGATTTGGTACCATTGAGTAATAGAAGGAAGGACCATTGTTTTAAGAAACAAATTTGTGAGCACTGACTTTCAAGGAATTAAAATACAAACACATCTCTTAGAATTCTTACTAGATCACACCCTAGGTATTTGCTTGTTGCCTATGCAGACTTTTGAAACGTGTGAAGCATTAAAAAATTAGATTATTCATAGAAACAAATTCAAATTAATTTTGACCCAGGCCAGTTTACTTTCTACTTTGACACCTAGTGGTAATCCCATTCTAATCCCTGAGATCACCAGGTGTGTGTGTGTGTGTGTGTGTGTGTGTGTGTGTGTGTGTGTATGTGTATGCATGTGTGTGGAGACATATGTAAGCAGAGGCTACATGAGAATGGAGGTCTTGTTCCTCTGGAACTGTTCATCTTGATTTTTTGAGACAGTGTCTCTCATTGGCCTGGAACTTGTCAAATATGCCAGACTGGCCAGTGAGCCCCAAGGACACTCATCCACACCATGCCTGGCATTTATTTTCCCAGCATGAGTTCTGAGGTTGAACTCTCAATTGCTTACTATGCAAGCACTTTGTCGGCTGAGTTATCTCTAAAGCCTGATATCACCATATAGATGACAATTTTAGTGGAGACTAATGTGTCACCATAGCACACCATAGCTCGGAACTCCTGGACTCACTGGGATCCTCCTTTCTTAGTTTCTATGTAACTGGGCCTAGATGTGTCACCACTGTGTATAGGTCAAACATTCTAACCAATAACTTACTAAAATGCCCACTGGAACTATGAGAAGCACTTATTGTGAAGTGCTTGTGGCTCAGTGGTTCTCAAATTAGAGTTCTGCTAAACATCTCCAGTAGAGTCAGGTTTCTGTGCTGTAATAAGCCCATCATGCTTTTCTTAACTGGGTCAAAATCTGAGAGCCACACGCCAAGGAGGAAAACAACTAAGTTATTAACTGTTGCCTTGTCACAGTTGTTGCCTCTGTATTCGTTTCTGATTCTCTCCTACCTTTGTTAGTAGAGGAATATCTACTTTGTGAATTGAAAACCGATTAGATCACCTCTCCTTACTCCATGACCACCGCTGCTCCCGCTGAGCCAGGTGTGGAGTGTCAAGGACTGTAGCTTTTACTCACAGAGCTAGCATACAGTGGCTGGAGCTCTTACTAACAGAGCTGGCATACAGTGGCCGGAGCTCATGCCTAGGCAGTCTAGAAATGAATGGCTTCATGTCAGAAAGAAAGGAAAATGAAGAAAGTTTTGCAGCTTTGGGTATGTGAAATGAAGGTCATACTTCATTTGTTAGTGCTCTCACGCTCTCACATCGGATTGTAAAACGGCCTCTCCTGGGGATAATGGTAATGGGATGCTCTCTGTCAATGCAAAAAAAAAAAAATGCTCAATCTCCAGTTATAACTTAAGAAAATTAAGAAAATGGATAGAACAAAGCCACAAAGAATGATAAAGGGGAAAATCGTGCCTTCTCTACATGATTTGTCAAGGAAACTGAACCAAGGAAATCTATAGGGACAGGAAAAAGGCATCCAGGAGGAAACACAATTCCAGGGCCACCTTCTTCATGAAGAGCTTGAGGAACCACACTGACCATGATGGGCCTCTGTCATCTCCCCATGTGACACACTGACCCCCAAGATTCTCTCCATCCTGTAGAGGGAGAAGCGTGGTCCAGCATATGGGCCTGTTCTCTGGTTTCTCCTCTGCAATGCTTTGGTTTGGTTGGCAAGCCATTTTGTTATCATGAATAAGTAGTTCCAAGGCCATAAGCTTGAAGAGTGCTGGTTGATCTATAAGGTTCCCTAGATTGTTTGAAAAGGTCAACCCAACATTAAAAGCTAGGATAACTTGTTAAGAATCAGGTTATAGGATCTTCTTTCCTTTAAGAATATTAAATAGGCTGGCCACACTGCACTCACATGTCCCTACTTGCACATATATCAAAGAACTGGTTGAGGACAGGCTCCTGGGTTCAGCTATGACATGCAGTACCCAGTTCATCACAGTTTCTACCATTCCTCAGGGTCTCCCCAACACAGGATAAACTTGTCACACTTAGTACAATTGTAGAGTTTTATTTGCTTTAACAGCACTATAAGTAATTAGCCTCATACTGGAAACAAGCTCAATGTTCCTGTCAATAGAGTAGCCATCACTGACAGATAAATGCTTTGACATTTATCTTCAGTGATGGCTACTCTATTGGATAGTTGCTATTCAACTGAGAAAATAAAGGGCTGTTTTATTTCCAACAGTGCTAGACAGTAAAAGACAGGCTGTAGGATTTCATTTTCATGAATACCAAGAAGAGGCAGAAAAGATGAACAGAAATACATATTGTTTCTGATGCAATCTACAGTTGTTATATGCAGTTATCTTTAAACTTTATGACTAAGCCTTTGCTTGATGTTACTTCTTATTTTCTTTGCTGGCTAGAGAATTTCTTAGATTGTCATTTAAAGAATTATAATAATCAGACATTGGTTGTGCTATGCCTTTGAATGCATGCTCAAAGAGATTGGTGTGCACAGCCGGTTATGGAACATTAGACAGTTAAGTAGCCATTTGTAGTTTATTGGCCTTGTTTCGTTCAGTGGGTGTTACTCTACTCAGCTCCTCCACACTTTGATCAACCTTTTGTGCGTGGTTAAATTCTCAGGGTCAACCAAATTAACCAAGGAAAGAATCCCTGGGGTTCATTTTTCTACTATTAGAAAAAAAAAATCAATAACATACATTTTTATCTTCTAATTTTTATTGAAAAAGATCTTTTTTAAAAGATAAGGTATATTTTGACTTTAATATCTGAAAATGATTTTCCTGCTGTCTTTAAGAAAAATGGTGTAGGGAGAAAAACAAAGGTCAATCGTGTCTCGAAAGAGCTCATTATGAGGAGTGTGGAGGGTGTACTAGAGACAGCAACATTATTTCTCAGAGTGCTAGTATTTCACACAGGGACTCATGTGTAAAGAGCAGACACTCTACCACTGAGCTACACTCCCAGTCCTAGAGAATACTACTTATAAAAATGGTAAAATAATTTTATACCATTGTGCAAATTCTTCTTGTGCTTAATATATTACAGGAGTTACTTGCTACAATTAAAAGTGTATTTACAATTGAGAGCTGGATTCTATCCCAAATACAAGATTACAATTATCTAATCATGCCTCTATCGATATCATGGTTGCCTAATTTATAGAAACATTCCTGAGTGATTTTTCACCCATCCTTCCTGTGCTAGCTGTATTCTTTCTCTTTAAGTTTAGGCAGGCCTAATTTCCCTTCCTCTTCCTTCAGTACAGAACCACGCCTTGGGAAGCAGGACATTGCCATTCTGGTTGTAGGTGATCATTTAGAAGCGGAAACACTTCCCAATTTGGGGTGGGGGCAATCAAAGCTTTCCCTGGTGTCTGGAGAAGTGGGTGCCCTTTCTGTCTGACCACATGCTAAGAGATGATGACCAGCAGAACTTACACATGTGTGACCACAGAGGAGTACCAAGTGAAGTTCATGTGAAAGAAACAGAACACATGGGTGCTGAAACCAGTCTAACCCTCCATCTCTCCCAGGTGTGTAACAAATTCTCCATGGTGTGTGTGTGTGTGTGTGTGTGTGTGTGTGTGTGTGTGCACATGTGTGTCTCTGGATGCATCTGTGCATGGATACATGCATGTAGAGACCAGAGGCAGCTGTTAGGGATCTACCTCTATCCCTTTCCACATTATATTCTCTAGACAGAGTCCTTCACTGAACCCAAACACACTGATTAGCTCAGCCGACTGGCCTATGAGATCCAAGAATTCACTCGTCTCCTCTTTCCTGCCTAGTGATTCAGTGTTAGGGTCATAGATGTGTATGAGCAAGTCAGGTTTTTATAAGTAGCTGCTGGGGATCAGAACTCAGGCCCTCACGCTCTCATGGTGGATGCTTTACCCACTGAGCCACTTCTCCTAACCCCAAATCTCCCTTTTAAAACCAGTGTCAAATATGTTTCTACACCAGTAACCCAGAGTCCTCATTAATGGCAAAATTAAGTGTAGTAAAAAGAAATGGAAATGTTTAGCTTGTAGAAGAGGCAACGAGAGGTGGATGAGAACTATTTTCCTACATTTAAACAGTTATTTTAGGGGATTCTAGTAGCATCCTTGTCCTGAATAGCTTAGGCTAGAATTGGGCTTTCATTTAGAGGCAGGTCGATTTTACACTGTAGGATATAGAAGACTATGTCATGCCACAGTCAGGTACCTTATGAGTGGGGCTCAGTCACTAGTCCTCAAGGAACTAAAGCATAAATAATGAAGGGAAGGGATTCGTATCAGAAAATGAAGTTCCCCCCAGCTTATGGTACAGATTCCCTAATAAGCCTAGTGTGTTGACATCTCTAAGAGAAGAGAGATCTCTAAGAGGAAGACTGGCTGAAGAAACTGGAGAGTTTCTGACCACTGAAGAAGTAGTTGTGTAGGTGTGTGTGTGTGTGTGTGTGTGTGTGTTATGAGGCTGTGTGTGTGTGTGTGTGTGTGTGTGTGTGTGTGTATGTGTGTGTGTGTGTGTGTGTTTTATGAGGCTGGGTGTGTTTTGAATGAAAATGGCTGCACTGGGCCGTAGAGAGTGGCTCTATTAGAAGGTGTGGTCTTGTTGGAGTAGGTGTGGTTTTGTTGGTCGAAGTGTGTCATTAGGAGTAGACTTTGAGTTTTTTTTTAACTTTTATTGTATTATGAGAAAAGTTACATGACTTCAATTTATCTGAATTTGTTAACATTTAAAAACACATTTTAAGTAAATAGAATTAAATCACATTCTTGTTTCTCTTTTGTACCCCAACTCCTCCCAGAGACCCTCCTTCAATACCTACAATATCTTTTTTGTCATATTCTTTAAAGTTTATAAAATATTATAATAATAAAAATGAGTATTATAAAAGTTGTTGAATATAAAACAATCAATTGAACAGTCTTATGTAGATGCTTGTCTACAGCAATACTGAAAATACATACATTTTTCTCAATATAAATTGTAAATAACTCCAAACATATTAACTGTATATTTCAAAATAATACATCACTACTAGTATTTTCTTGAATGAACACAAATAGATAAAGCCTTTTTGTTTGTTTTATATTTAGTAGAGCTTAAAATCTTGGCTCTTACTGTGGTACAAGCCCAAAATAAGAACAATTTTTAGACATTGGGTTTCATTGTAATAAGGCTGTACTTCAATGACCCTCATATCACCAAAGGATTTTACTTCCATCGTAGCTAGGGCTTTGAAGTTTTAAGATGCTAAAGCCAGGCCCAGTGTCACTCTCTCTTCCTCTGACTGCTGATCCAGATATAAAACTCTTCTCTTCTTCTCCTGCACTTTGTCTGCCTGCACACTGCTATCATTTGTGCGACGGCAATAATGAACTAAACCTCTGAACGGTAAGCCAGCCCCAGTTAAATACTTTCCTTATAAGAGTTGCCATGGTCACCGTGTCTCTTCACAGCAATAGAAACCCTAGCTAAGACACTGAGTCTCAGTATACAGCTCGTTCTAACCCAGAACCTGTCATTCTCCTGCATCAGCATTAAAATTTAACATAACTTACGAGTTACAGATATTTTCAATGAAGGGAAAGCAGCACTTGTCATTTTGTGATTGTCTGTTGTTGACATTATTCTGGCTTCATTCTCTCTTCTCCACAGATTACACACCAATGGTCCATATGTGTTACCTTTGATCTATATTTCCAGCTCTACCCTCTTGAATGCCAGGTCTTTAGCTTGGAAATTTTTTGTTGGCCTGTCTTTGATTTTCCTAATTCTGTCTTTGACCTTTGGTATACTGTCAATCTTATCTGATAGGACTTAAGGTTAAATATCTTATTATTGCTATTGTACTTCTAAGATTTATAAGTTTTTATGTAAATTCTAACTCCATGTCAAAATTTGTGGCTGCCTGCAGCCACACATGAACGGGTCTTCTGGAATGGGAGTCAGAGCCTGAAAAATTAAGGGAACCGGAATGCAGGAAGGGGTTTAAAAAATGAGACTGAGGCATGGGGTGCTTTCAGTCCTCCATCATTATTCAACTCTCTTTGTTACAAGCAGGTAGGTAGAGCAAAACCCCTCCCCCAAGTCTGTCAGCAACTCATGGCCCAATCAGCATCTTCATCTTCAGTCTCAGGAGGCGGGACTTCTGGCGTAACAGGAACTTGGAGAGAGGTATGGCTATTTGCAGGATGTTGGAGAGAGGTGTGGCTATTTGTAGGAGCTTAGAGAAAGGTGTGGCTATTTGTGACAAGGCAAGGTCTGAAAGAACCAGCTCTTAGCTGAAGGAAGGTCACAAAAGTTTTTTCTTATATTTTTTTCTGATTTTGTGATGTCACGTACATTGTATATTCTTGCCCTTTCCTGTTTAGGCAGCTTGGTCATAGAACTAATCACCTCAATCTTGTATGTGCTCATATGTACAGTTCCCTGCCTAAATTCAGTCTACCTCTTTTGTCAGATAACTGAAAGATAATATGTTTATTACAAAACACCCCCTCTAGTGGCATTTTGAGTATGAGACAGGGAAAACTCATTGTCTTTTCAGACTACCCTTGTCTCCCACAGTCTCAGAACTCAGCAGTGCTTTTTGGAAAATATGAGTCGGGCTTTAGGTATGTCCTGGATAGTTTCATATCAGCCTGGCACAAGCTAGAGTCATTTAGGGAAGTGGGATCCTCAATTGAGAAAATCCTCCCTCCAGGTTGGTCTGTGGTACATTCTCTTGGTTGGTGATTGATGTGGGAGGGTCCAGCTCACTGTGGGTGGCATCAAACCCTGAGCTGGTAATCCTTGGAGCTATAGGAACAGCAGGGTGGGCAAGCACTGGAATCAAGCCAACAAGTAGTCTTTCCTTCTGATGTTGACTTTGGTCATGGTATTCTATGACAGCACTAGAAGTCCTAACTAAGACAGGGTCTCTTTTAGCTTGCATCTGTCATATTAGCCTACTTTGTCATCAGATGGCAAAGTACTTCTATCTCCTGTCCCCAGAAATGTCTCTCTACCTGTCGTGCTAGTCCCCAGCTTATATTAGATACAGCTTATATTAGACATAGGCTGTGTCTTCAGAAAGGTTCACATAGGAAAAACTTTCTGACTTGTTTCCTTTCCTTTGTTTATTTCTGATGTTGCAATTGGACTATCAGGTTACTGTTATCTGATAGTGTCCCCTGCTTGCATGGAGAGACTATTGTGGTTCAAGCAATTTGTTGTAGTTTTGCTCCCATGAATATGGATTATATTGAAATAGTGTGCATTCATACTGATCTACCATGTATTCAACCTGGTAGGTGACTTGAACAAATGGAGATGCCAGCAACTTTTTTTGGTGTTTTTAACTGCCCCTCAGATCCATGTAAAAAGTAGATTAAAAAACAACAGGGGAGCCTTTAACCTCAGCACTTGGGAGGCAGAGGCAGGTGGATTTCTGAGTTCGAGGCCAGCCTGGTCTACAGAGTGAGTTCCAGGACAGCCAGGTCT
>JADRCC010165834.1:0-13634 GCA_019843855.1 Hylomyscus alleni
ACACACACACACACACACACACACACACACACACACACACGCAATTTGCTGGCTCTGTTTTTGTCTGTATGTATATGTTTCCTGTTCTTCGAGATTCCCTTCCTCCCGCCACGTTTTCTTCTGAGTCCATATTACAATTCCCGAAGCCTTGTGTAGGCTTCCACAGCAAAAGGCTTTTACTTACGGCATTTAAAGTCAACTCCTCTAATCCCAGTCTGTCATTTTTATCAACCAAAAATCAAAGAAACAGAACGCTGTGACCGATGGAAGACGGCGAGGTCCTGGACAGTGAACGCAGTTCCTCCTCAGGCCCATGGGCAATCTTTTCCCTACTAGTCACCACGGTGGTTTATATTTTTATTGCTTTTTCAAGATTTTCAACCGTGAAGTATCTCCTTAAGCATTCAGTACTTTGCCAGAGCAACACTGTTCACCTGTCGTGGCAGGCATATTATTATCCAATCTTAGGTGTCAGATGCGTGGAAAGTGTGGGACCGGTGGAGAGCGGTGGTCTGGTCCACGAGTTTTCAACAGATGGATGCTGTGTGTGTTGGAGTAGATTCTTTAGAAGCCATGGTTTAACGCAGAGGCTGGGAAAAGCCTGTTGGCGCCACCTAGTGGCAAGATTGAGAGCTGTGCCCAGCAGTAATCCCTATACAATTATCACGGTCTCTTCGCTTGCATGGTGTTGGAGGTTTTTTGTTTTTGTTTTGTTTGTTTGTTTTTGTTTTTTAAAACACTTTTATCTAATAAGAAGAAAGAGACTGACTTTTGGTTTAGCTACCTCCTTATCTCTTTTCATTAAAATATTTCTTCTTGACTGAAGAACAGATTAATTTCGCATACACAGAGCCTGCGAGATGACTCAGTAGATTAAAAAACACTTGCTGGGCGTGTGATTTATGTTTGATCTCTGGAACGCGCATAAGTATAGACAGAGAAGACAAACCTCACAAGGTTCTCCTCTGAACCTCCACATGAATGTGTCACACGCCCTTCCCAACACACACACACACACACACACACACACACACACACACTAAGCGAAACAAAAAAAATTTTGAAAAACCTGTATTTAAACCAAATTATTTGTTACACTCAATTCTTAAACCAGACTAGCAAGCTCTTTCCTAGTACAACTGTATGATTTCTGTAAAACTTAATTGCCAAGTTCCAGGTGCTAAAAACTACTATCATTTTTTTTAAAAGACCTCTTTTTTTTTTTTAAATTCACCTCTTTGATCTTGATTTCTTTACTGAATCAGTCACTATTCTGTGAAATATTTGTGGTTATATTGTTTCCCTAATATTAAAATATCTGCAATTAGAATTAAGTGTGTAATTTAATCCTTAGGAGGTTTTTAACTGTTTGAAGTTCCTTATGTAAGTAAGTGCATTTCTCTCGATGAAATAACCCTTGCCCTAACATCAAAGAAATGATCTGATCAGAGCAAACCTTTCACTCCAGCTACTGAAGGCCTAAATACTCAATTACGTACATACGCATCCTCTAACAACTGTGTTTCTCTCCTGAGGGGTCATGAAGGGTGTGAATCATAAAATAATTTGTTTGCTCAGGGTATTATTAACTGTAGAAACTGCTGGACTTCCAAACCAGCCCACTCATCACGGCTCTTTCCAGAACGATTATGACAGTGATGACTAAGTACTCAAGTGCACAAAGATGCTCCGAAGACAGGGAAGGGGAAGCTGTGGACCAGTCTATGCAGGGAACAGACAAGCTACAGAAAATGGCCTTTAATCCTAGCACACGGGAGGCAGAGGCATGTGAATCACTGTGAGTTGGAGGCCAGCTTGATCTACAGAGAGAGTTTCAGGACAGCCTGGGCTACATGGAGAAGCCTGGCCTGGAAAAACCAACCAACCAACCAACCAACCAACCAACCAACCAACCAAAACCAAAATACAGTCACAGAGAGGTATGGAGCAAATGACAAGAGGAAAGAGAAAAGGGTCTGGAAAATAAAACACCATTATGGCAAAACGAAAGCTTTAGGGTAGGGCTGGAGAGATGGCTCAGCGTTGATGAGCACTGACTGTTCTTCCAGAGGTCCTGAGTTCAAATCCCAGGAACCACATGGTGGCTCACAACCATCTGTAACAAGTCTGGATGCCCTCTTCTGGTGTGTCTGAAAACGGCTACAGTTAATGGATAAATAAATCTTTTTTAAAAAAGAAAAAAAAGCCCATGTTTTAAAAAAGAAAGATCTGGGGTAATGCTTGAACAGGCTGGACAAGTGGACAAGAACTGGAAAATCAATTCAAGGGCCTACCATCTAAAGCCAGACCTGATGACTTGAGTTTGGTCCCAGAACCCATACAGGGGAAGAGAACCAAATCTTGAACGGTCTCCTTGGAATGCCACGTCCATGCCTAGCAAGCCTTGTCCTACCCCCATGTGTAAGCAAATAAATGGATTGTTGTGTTTCTAGTTGCTCCTTGCTTATTTCATGACTAAGGGTTTTCTGTTGTTGTTGTTTGTTTGTTTGTTTGCTTGTTTTTGAGACAGTGTCTCTCTCTCTCTATAGACACTATGTCTTCCGATGTCGTCCTGGCTGTTCTGAAGCTCTTTGTGTATCCCAGGCTGGCTTTGAACTCACAGAAGCCACCTGCCTTCGCCTTCCCTGCTTTCCTTTGCTGGGGACAAAGGCACACTGTGCAGCAACATGCCCAGCTCATGCCTGAGTTTTTAAACAAAAAAGTGTGTTTTTCAGATTGGTGGTTCAAGAGTTACTTTAAAAACATACGGATACAGCTCACGTCGAGTGGGGTGGGATCAGAGAGGAAACTGATGCATACCATCCATCACTCCCATCAGGAATACTAAGTTCTTCACGTAAGTCTTCACCAATGTCTTGAAGACCTGCCGTCTTTAAAAGGGATACGACATCGAAACAACCCTCAGGGTGACTTTTGTTTTGTTTTGCTTTTGTGAGACAGGGTCTCTCTACATAGCCCTGGCTGTTCTGGAACTCACTTTGTAGACCAGGCTATCCTCGAACTCAGAAATCTGCTCTCTCAGTGCTGAGATTAAAGGTGTGCACCAACAAGCCTTGACTAGCCTCAGAATGCTTTAAGTTCAACGTTAAAGAGACTAGAGGGGCAAAAATGGGGTTTGGAAGGAAAGGCACATGATTTTCTGTTGATTTCTTAAAGCTTTATTATGTTGGACACTGTTCATACCTGGCCATTTTTGGGTCCGTTTCACTTAGGAGCTGGGGAGCCAATCCAGGCCCGGTGCATGCTGGGTAAGCGCTATTAGCTGTAGCTAGCCGACTTCATGGTGGATGCCTCCACGCCTTCAGCTCACACGTTCTATGTCTTCCGCTGTAAAGTGGTGATGATCTACGGCCATTGAGAGAATTAAACTATATGCTGTGCATAGGGTGTTTACAAATGCCTGCCTGCCTGACAGAAGACTCCAAGTTCCCTTTCTCTTGATGATTCAACCTACCAGACATGCTTAGCGAAGCAACCAGCCCAGGCCTCAGACTTCTTTCCCACAGTCTTCGGTTTCATAAGTTGCATAGACTTGCTTTAGCAAAAAAAAAAAAAAAAAAAAAAGAAAAAAAGAAAAAAAAAGCCACAGGTTTTTTTTCCTTTTCTTTCCACACAGCTTTCATATATAAAATTCTTAATACCCAGAGAATCTATTATTATACCTAATTATAACAAGTCGATTTTGTGCCAGTCGTACATATTTTTAAAATCTAATAATTACACGACAGTGAAGCTCACTTGTTCCATTTCAACTGGAATTTGCGAATTTTCTTAGTTTGGAGCCAACATCAGAGAACTTTCCTAAAGAGTAAGGGGCTATTAAATATGTAAGTTACAAAAATAACCCTTCTATTTTGGGGCTCAGCATCGAATGTAAAATGGGGGTTCTAAAGATATTTAGAATATACCAAGAATATATTCCTGTTGCTTTTAAAATGGGTAAAGATGGGAGAATAAAAGTGGTAAAGTGTGCTCATCAGCAAAGACTGAAGTCATCAAGGAACACTAACTGTAGATCACTGGTTCTCAACCTGTGAATTCCGACTCCATTGCGGGGGGTCAACTGACCTTTTCACAGGGGTCACTTATCAGATACCTAGCATATTAGATATTTGCAGTACAATTCGTAATAATAGCAAAATTACAGTTATGAAGTAGCAACAAAATTTATGGTTGGGGCTCACCACAACATGAGGAACTGCATTAACGGGCCATAGCATTGGGAAGGTTGAGAACCCCTGGTGTAGACTTATGTGTCGTATACTTATGTATAAGTCATGACGTATACTAATATTATACTCTTATGTCAGCAGTTCTTGCTGATGAATGACCATTTCAACACTGTGCTGATGAGCTCAATAAAAATAAAAAGTTGGTCTACTGGTAAGTGGCAAGCTCCATCATTTTTTAAAATATCACAATATACAAAGTAAAAGTATAATCTAAGTTTTTAAAAAAACATTTAAAAACATTTTAGCTAGCTTTTTGTCTAAAGCTAGCTAAAAGTACTAGCTTTAGACAAAACTAATACCTATGTCTGCTTATTAAATGCAGTGTTGCCATTTAAAATTTATTTCCCTCATTAAATTAAGTCATTAATAGATTTTTGTGGTTCCCCTTTTCCCTCAAATAAATCCTTTAAAAAAATTAAAGTCCATCATTTTGGGCACTTTTTGTGTGCTTTCTGTGAGCTTTTATGACTGTTGATACACACCTATCATTTCTCTACGTAGTCAATCACTCAGTATTGGGTGTTGTGGTGGTTTGAATAGGAATGCCCAGCACCCTCCAGGCTCATATATTTGAATGCTTAGGGAGTGGCATGAGGAGGGGTGGCCTTGTTGGAGTAGGCGTGGCCTTGCTGGAGGAAGTGCGTCACTAGGGGTGGGCTTCATGGTTTCAAGAGCTCAAGGTAGTACCAGAGCTCTCTTTTCCTGCTGTCTGCTAATTTGGATGTAGTACTCTCGGCTACTTCTCCAGCACCAGGTCTGCCTGGTGTCTTTTCACGACAACAGAACACCGACTAAGGAAATTTGGGGTTGCCTGTTTCTAATACGTTCACTGCAGCCGATGAGTCAGGAGAAACACTTGAAAGGGTGCCTGTGTTCCTCACGTGCAGAATGGTGACTGTGTTCTTACACTCCCCTCTGTTCCCGGCTCAGGGGACAAACAGTATGCGTCTAGGAACTTCCAAAGGTTGCGGCAGTCCCCAGATCTGGGTGTGCAGGGGAGAGGATGAGCCTGGAGCTAAACCCCAGTAACAACCACTGGAGATTTCCGAGGGATTTTGGAGGCTGCAAAAATGTAGAGGGGTTTTAAAAATGTATTTTAATTTTCAGCACTATGATGCTTGCATACAACAGGCTGTGACCGCATTCCCCTCCTCCACAACTCTTATCTCTCGTGCTCACCCACCCACCCATTCTGCCCAGTTAGCTCTCCACTTACTACTGTGTCCTTCCTCAGACTCCCTTCCTCCCACCCTCTTCTCTCCAGGCCCCATGCACGCTGTCATAGTTCTGTTCATGGCTGCAACAAACAAGTTATATTCAGGATGAAATACCCCAACACACTCACTCCCACCCTTTGGTTCCATAGTCCTTGCACCATGTCCCCTGGACCTCGGAAGGAGTGACACAGATGTTGTGTTTGGGACGATCACTAATCTCCGCACTTGGGCCTCTTAAGGTTTCCTCTTTGACCCATTTGCTCACTGCTCAAAGAAGCTTCTGCAAGACTTTGTTTCTTTCACGTTGTCTCGTTAGCAGACAACCTCTCTGGTCTAAAGCGGAAGGCACACTAAAAGATTCTTGCCTCTGTCTCCCAAGTGCTAAGATTGCAGGTTTGTCTAACCATGCCCAGTTTTACAAAGTGCTGGGGATGGATTCCCAAGCTCTTGAACCTGTTAGACAAGCATGCCACTAAGTGAGCTAGACTTCTAGTCTCTTGATTTTCTTTTCATACCGCCATGGCCAATATTACATCCGTGTCTTGTTGGCATTCGATCCCTTTGTCTAACCTATGAGTTTAGCTACCAAAAGTAGTGACTTTGATTTATTTGCTTACTCACATCAGGATCGTGATGTCTACATAGATCAGTCTGGGTTTCTATTGCTGTGAAGAAACACTATGACCAAGGCAACTCGTATAAAAGAAAATGTTTAATTGGGGTTGGCTTACAGTGAAGAGCTTTAATCCATTATCATCATGGTGAGAAACATGACAACGTGCAAGCAGACACATACTCGATACTCGAGAGGAGCTGAGCGTTCTACACTTGGATTTGCAAGCAGCTGGAAGAGAAAGTGAGCTTCTGAAACCTCACGCCCATCCCCTGAGAAGTACTGCTCCAACAAAGCCACACCTACTCCGACCAGGCCACGCCTCCTAATAGCGCCAATCCCTATGAACATATGGGGGCCCATTTTCATTCAAACCACCACAGAAGGTTTCAGTTAAGTATTAGGAAAAGAAAGAAAGAAGCAAGCGGCCAGCTAGTGGAGGACTATGAACAGAGGCCAAGTCTGCGAGACCCTGCCTAGTCATATCCCTGTCCTCATTGCGGAGTGCCTTTCCTTTTCTAACAGGGATTTATTCAAATACTTAAACAGAAACCAAGGAAACCAAGAGATACTTATTGAATCTACAAACACCCAGCAACTACCTGTTTTGCCAGCTTCTGGAAAAGGCACCAGTGACCCCAAGACTGGTGTGCGTGCTCACAGAACTCGGAGTGGAGCAGGGGGAGACGACCCAGAGGCAAATTAAGAGGGAAGAGACGGGCTTCATTAGAGGTTGGGAAGCTCAGACGGATACCAGAGAGGTGAGTCAGGTATGTACAAGGGGAAGGGTAAAAAAGCAACAAGGAAACAAAGGGCAAAGGTGAGTGAAGAGAGCAAGGCGTGTCCCAGGCCTGGTGTCTAGATTCTGTCTTCTAGGTGTTCATAAACGAAGTGGCAAGAGGCAGTATGGGCATTTGAGGTTGTTAAAAAAGAAAATGTACGTAGCTCTGGGGAAAAGATCACCGGTTACACATGGAGACAGTCTCTTAAAAAGGAGCGGAAAGATAAGGAATGTGGGCTAACAGGGCCTGCATCCTGTCTGTCCTCAGGGAGCAGACAGGATGCAGTGGAGCATGGGAAAAGGCTGGCTGGGACTTGCAAACTGGTAGCCGTCTAATGAGGTAGAATCTTAAAGCAAGGGCAGAGGGATTGAGACGGTTTGGTAACTAGTTTACAAAGAGGTCCTTGAAAACAAACCCGAAGAATTCAGGTTTATCTTGAAGATGATTTGGAGACAATAAAGTGCCAGGAAAGAGCTTATTTAATGAGACGTGCATTTCGTAAGCATAGTGTACAAAGTACTGCACTTCGCCATGGTCATGAAGGCTGCCTAGGAAGAAGGCGTTCTGAGTGATAAAAGAAACCCTGGACACAGCTGGGCAGGAATCTTAGGGCTCACCAAGAAAGAGGCCTGAATGCATTTTGAACGAACAGAGGCAGAGAGTCTTGCATAGGACGTGAAGATAGTAAACCGGGCAAGAAAAGAGCTTGAGATTTCTTGTTTGGCTTTACTTTTCCACCCTCCAGGGAAGGAGGGAGGGAGGAAGGGAAAGAAGGAAGGAAGAAAAGAAAAGAGAGAAGGAGGGATGAAAGTGTATAGGGGTGGCAGGGGTGGATAGTAGAGAGAGGACCAAAACTTCCAGATTACATAGTGAAGAGCCTCGGGGGGGGGGGGGGGGGCAGAGAAAACCCAGCCTTTGGCCTGAGCTGGAAAGTTCACCATAGAAGACAGGGTACGCCAGCCATCCTGTAACAGGTAGGGACAGAAGGATTATGGGAGAACCTGGAGTCCAGGTCTGTGTTAGTATGTTAAACGGGCACCTTAGCCTCTTGCCCGAGCCTGAATCCCAACAAAACCTACACGTGATGCAGGGATACTCTCCTCAAACACTTCTCTTATATTTTGACTTTAGAGCCACAAAAACTGTCTCCTATATTTCACTTGAAATACCGAGGTTTTGCTTTCATATTTAACCACATAATTTGTCAGAATTTATTTCTGCTTGTAAAATAATACTGACAGGGATCAATAATGTTATTATTTCCCTTAGGCAACCTAAAGTCCCCAATACTTTTTATTTTTTTTTCTCTATCGACTTCTGATGCTGTTCCTAGAAAAGTCTGGGTCCGGGTCTAGAGAGATGGCTCAGTGGTTAAGAGCACTGACTGCTCTTCCAAAGGTCCTGAGTTCAAATTCCAGTAACCACATGGCGGCTCATAGCCGTCTGTAACAAGGTCTGACACCCTTTTCTGGAGTGTCTGAAGACGGCGCACGCCTTTAATCCCAGCACTTGGGAGGCAGAGGCAGGCGGATTTCTGAGTTCGAGGCCAGCCTGGTCTACAGAGTGAGTTCCAGGACAGCCAGAGCTATACAGAGAAACCCTGTCTCGAAAAAAAATCAAAAAAAAAAAAAAAAAAAAAAATCTTAAAAAAAAGAGAAGTTTGGGTCCATCTTGCCATCCTCTATCATTTACGTGTTTTTCTGTCTGGGGTGAATTCAAAATTGCTTTAAAGAGTCTTATTTTTAGATGTCTTGGCTGTATGTCTGTGTGCAGCACATGCATGCAGTGCCTATGGAGACCAGAAGAGGACACTGGTGCCCTGGGACTAGATCTACAGATGGTGGTGAGTCTCCATGTTAGTGCTGGGAATTGAACCTGTATCCTTTGGATGAGTTACCAGTATTCTTAACGGCTGAGCCATCACTCCTGCCTCAGAATTGCTCTAAGCACTGTGCTTTTACAGTAGTTAGCATGAAGTTCTTAGGAGAAGACTTCACTGTATTATTATTATTTTTTTTTAAAGATTTATTTATTATTATACATAAGTACACTGTAGCTGTCTTCAGACGCACCTGAAGAGGGTGTCAGATCTCAATACGGGTGGTTGTGAGCCACCATGTGGTTGCTGGGATTTGAACTTGCGACCTTCGGAAGAGCAGTCGGTGCCCTTACCCGCTGTGCCATCTCGCCAGCCCTTCACTGTATTATTAAATCTTCAAAACTGTTAGGAATAACTAAAACAGTTAAGAATCACCTTGGCACTCTGCTCACACATATACATTTCTTATCATAGAACTGAAATTCTTTACTTTGAGCTATAGTATGGTCCCTGAATCTCATATACACACACATACACACACAAACATGTATGTATTATATGTACATATGTGTATATATATATTTTAAACTTTATTATTCTTTATGGGTTCCTCTTCTTGCTGCTACCTAATACCTGAATCTCTTCCCTCCAGGATGTCATTCAGTTTTGTTCTCAACATCTTACAAGCACATACACACACACACACACACACACACACACACACACACACACACACACGATCAGTCTCCCAATTTAAATCTCCAGTTTGGGGGCTGCAGAGATGGCTCAGCGGTTAAGAGCACTGACTGCTATTCCGAAGGTCCTGATTTCAAATCCCAGCAACCACATGGTGGTTCACAACCATCTGTAATGAGATCTGATTCCCTTTTCTGGGGTGTCTGAAGGCAGTTACAGTGTACTTACATATAATACATAAATACATTTTTTAAAAAAAACCTCCAGTTTGGGGCTGGAGAGATGGGTCAGCTGTTACAAGAGAACTGATTGCTCTTGCAGAGGTCCTCCTGAGTTCAATACCCAGCAACCACATGGTGGCTCACAACTATATGTAATGGGATCAGATGCCCTCTTTTGGTGTCTGAAGACAGTGACAGTATAGTGTACTCACATATATGAAATAAATCAAAAAATTAAAAAAAAGGGCTGGCGAGATGGCTCAGCGGGTAAGAGTACTGACTGCTCTTCTGAAGGTCCTGAGTTTGGATCCCAGCAACCACATGGTGGCTCACAATCACCCATAATGAGATCTGACACCCTCTTCTGGTGCATCTGAAGACAGCTACAGTGAATTATGCCGGAGCGAGCAGGGCTGGCAAAGGTCCTGAGTTCAATTCCCAGGAGCCACACACATGATGGCTCACGGCCATCTGTACAGCTACAGTGTAACTCATACACATAAAATAAATAAATCTTTTAAAAAAAATTAAAAAAAAATCTGCAGTTTGGATTTATGTTTTGAGCTCAGCATAAGGGTTTTGTTGTTTAATAAATTCAGCAATAGGGGGTGGTGAGATGGCTCAGCGGGTAAGAGCACCGACTGCTCTTCGGGAGGTCATGAGACAAATCCCAGCAACCACATGGTGGCTCACAACCACCCGTAATGAAATCTGACGCCCCCTTCTGGTGTGTCTGAAGACAGCTACAGTGAACTCATTTATAATAATAAATAAATCTTTTAAAAAAATAAATTCAGCAATAACATGTTCAAAGCTTCCTGATTAAATATGCTAAGTCTATCTTAATAAATATGGTGAGCATACTTGAAGGGTTAAATCTGAGTGATTAGGTTTCTTTTCAGTGATGATCATACTAGTCACTCTTTGCCTGTTCCCTTCCCTAACTGTAGCCTCCTCCTTTGGGGAATAGGGTACTGTTCATCGTTTTATTTGTATTTTCTGCTGCTACCAACCACAGAACATCAATTCACTCTTGCTCAGAGTAGTGCCCTGACCAAGCTGTACCCAGTTCCATGAGATAACAAAATAGAACAAAACAAACCTAATGCCCTGGGACTTAATGTGTTAGATACTGCAATAACACAAACTATTTCTCTTTATACTGGAGACTGCTGTCACTCACAGTCAAAGAATTTTTTTCATTAACTCTATGAAGTGAGGAAGGTCACCTGCAATGAGAGAATGAGGTCACTGAACTGAGAGATGGGGGTGACAGGCATAGGTGACAGTCAGTCGACTGAATCTTGACCTAGGACATAGTGAATCTGAGTGCCCCCTCCACCCCCTACCCCTACAGCTTCACCTATAACTAATGTGCTCATTTTACTGTATAATCTATATGATCGTCTGCTCCATAGGGTTGGTTCCTTCTACAGGATCCCACTGGAGGTAAGTTGTTCTCTTGAGGGAATTAACTGCACTTTGAGTTAATGAAGGACCATGAACTTCTCTGACCTCATTCCAGAGACCAGGCTCTAGGTCTCTGTTGTTTTTCAGATAAGGGAACCGAATCAGCATGGTTGTCAGCAGTTGGGGATAGCCTTTTGCTCCTTCCTACTACGCCCTGGGGGTGGGGGTTGGGGGGTGGGGAAATCTCTCCCTAATTCTTAGTTCCATTTCAAATGATATAGATTTGAAACCTAAGACCAGCAGGTCTTAAATTTTAGCTTGCGACATAATCCTTTGGGAGAACTTGTCGAAGACTGTTAAGCAGTCTTTTTCTTTGGACCTGACAATGTGGATTCCTGACAAATTCCTACACAACGCTGATACTGTCGGTCTCAGGATAGCATTTAGAGAATTAGTAGGTTCATATGCTAATAGGACGTACTTTACTATTTCACCTTCATCAGAGGATCATTAGCTACAGTAACTGGCAGTAACAAGAAAGGAAGATAGATTTTCTCTGGTAGGGCAGTGACCCAAGGCAGCGGTTCTGAGAATGCCCTTGCTGGAGGCCAGGTATGCAACAGTAGAGTTCCTTGTTATCACATACCTTTGTCTGGAAGATGTGACCGAAACTGAGAGGCACCTGGTCAGGCTAACAGGAATGACCAACTTATCTTCCTCCCCAATTTCTGCCATAAGACCGTAAATTAACCCTGAGCCTAGCAGTTCAATGGCACCCAACTCCTGGAGGCCAGCTCCTGCCACCCTGGAGGGACATAGTCATCTCTTTCTCTTAAGGTCCCACCCTATGAATATAGAAAACTAAAACTCACTTTCTGTTGTCGGTGGATTTCATTCTTTAAATTTTTGAGGAGACAGAACCCTCAAAACCACTGATCAGAGTGCTTTTCCTGGCAGCTGAGTTTTCTAGAAACGTAAACCCCATCCTCAACTCTGGGCTAAGCTCAGCAATGCTAGTGAATCGAGTCATTGTCCACCATGGAGCGAAAAAAGGAATATTCTAGATGTTGATGACTATCTACAATGTGCTCTTCCCCAGTATGATGCTCTTTATACAATATAGGAATCCTGAGTCTTACCAGAAAGAAAAGCAGTTATTATAAATGTATCATTTCTCAATGCTGAATTTGCATATGACCTTGATTTTAGGTTATTGCTTCCCCAGTTGGGAGTCCTAAGATTTTTCTGTTAGAGAAAACCTTTTCTCAGAGATCCAAGACTGGCTACCCTACCCCAAAGGAAAAGACTTCCCGCTTTGTTTTTCTGGCAAACTTGGTTGCATTTGTTTGCAGCAGTTCTTCACTTTATCAGGGGCTATGGGTGTGATAGGATTGAATGCATTATGCTTAAACTATTGCTAATGACTGCCAAGATTTGAAATCTATTATTACAGATCTCCTTTGGCAACTGACACTGCGCATCTACACCTTAAGCTCTTGTAACTGATTTTACTTTGGAACTCTCCATTTCCATGCGGAAGAGACAAGTGACATTAGCATCCAGTATACTTTAAACTAGGGTCCCCAGATTAGCAGCATCAGCACCACCTAAAAATTTGATGGAAATGCAAAATGCAAAATCCACATCAGGGTTCCAACTGTCTAAGCAAGTGCTGTAGGAACTCAAGATAAAGTGCTTCTGCTAGGAGAAGGGCTAAGGTAACCACTTTTGGGTGAAGATGGTGAACACACACACACACACACACACACACACACACACCGACACTGCTATCATCTTGGTTGGAACTGTGTCATACACACTTGGAAGCACACCATAATAGTCCGGCTTTTCAGAGCAGGAATACATACATGATCTGAACACAGCTGATACAAAAATGCCCACAAGCAGTTAAGAAAACAGGTCAGTGAGTAAGAGCACTTATCCCAAAAGCAGAACCTGAGTTTGGATTCCAAGTCCCCACGTAAAAAGCCGAACGTGACAGTAACTCCAGCACTGTGGGATAAATAGTGAGTGAGGACTGTCTCGAAGCAGTAAGGGGGAGGGATAGAGGAGGACACTCACTTGATGGCCTGGCCTGGCCTCTAAGTGCACAGGCATGCACATATCTGCATTCACATGCATGCACCACACACATAAATCCACACAAAAAATAAAGCCCGTGTAAATCAGATTAATAAATCAGTGAGAAAAATTGCAAGAACTGGCAAGCTTCTTCTCTCCCTGTATTAGTCAAGTTCTCCAGTCTTTAGTAGTGCTGGAGGCTGTGTCTGGGCCTCACACTGAATAGTGCATCTTCCCTAGCTTTTAATTTCTCATTGGCTGTTAGGATCAATGTAGTATCTACTAAGAGGCTTCCGCTAGGTTTTCCTAGATAATTACTCTTACCAATTGAAAGCTCGTAACTCAATGATCTTATTAAAAACATCTTTACATTTATATATTTAGAACCGCGCTGGACAGTGGTGGCACACACCTTTAATTCCTGCACTCAGAAGGCAGAGGCAGGTGGATTTCTGAGTTCCAGGCCAGCCTGGTCTAGAGTGAGCTCCAGGACAGCCAGGGCTACACATACAAACCTCGTCTCAAAAAAAAAAAAAAAAAA